>JAYRCH010000212.1:0-223326 GCA_037179445.1 Phengaris alcon alcon | reverse complement strand
AACTTGAGTCGTATGTAATTCATATAAGCAAGGGGTCATCTGAGTGAATAAGCGGTAGTACTGAATTTGCAATAAGAAATTACAATATGATTCAAAATATTAGACCGAAAAAGAAAAATTAGTCAAGTATCCACCTTATCAACTACTCTAACCACCTCATTCCTAATAACATAACGTTATAACTTTTGCGACGTTAAATAACAATATAAAACTATAAACTATCAATAAAATTATTCTTCTTTTGGTTTCATGCAACAATATACCTACTATCTCATTTTATTTCGTAATTGCAAAATGAAATGAGCTAGTAAATGAGGTATGTTTATGCATTAAACCATATTAAATATATAAATAGTTCACGAATTTTTGGACGTCAGTAATCAATCTTCTCTTCTTCTTCAAAATCTTTACACATTGGGCAGGTACTTAATATATACTTTATTTCATTTCATTTAAATTTGTTGAAATTTAATATTTACACCAAACTGTACTAAACATCGTAATAAAAATCGTACTGATATTGGTTTTTATAACCAATCGCATTTGTAATGTTGGTAATCAGAATTGTACTGAACTTTGTTTTTACGACCAAGTGCATTTATTACGTTTGTGATTCACCATACTTGACTGAAATCTACTGTCTTTTACAACCTAATCTTATAACAAATATGACATTACACGAAATAGTCATAGCAATTTATATTTTTTTGGTTCTTACATCATAAATTCCAACAATAACTCTGTTTAGACACTGAATTAATCTGGGTCTTAAAAAACATTTTTTTGCGATTTTGAAAGTGTTTTATAGACCAATCGATACAGCGGAAAATTTTAAATAAGACTGCATTCATAACTCCTTTTGGGTAAAATGGTTTATACGCCCTTTCTACCCGAAGGTATCGATGTATAGGAACTATGATGATAAAACTTAATTAGAAAGGAATATCGTAAGAATAGCTATATAATATTCACAACAGCTAGCCGAAATGCAATGCGGCGGTTTATACGAGTACAATACGACTGTGATATATACACTGCTGCCAAAGACACGGATACTGATTATAATATCGAAGTTGTATTTGTGTGAATGCGCGGCGTGTCTGATGTCTGATCGATTTCAATCTCGTGAAAGTTGTTGCGAAGTTTGTCAACAACATAAGCGCCGCTATATCCTCATACATTTTTCCGACAACTTTTAAATTCTCAACATTAGCCTGATATTGTGTTGCTTTGAAATTCAAAAGTGCAGTTTACTTTTAGAAGATTATATGTAAATATCTTGTTATGTATGTTTGGTAATAGATGTTCGTTACTCGTCCATGCAAAAAGTAATGAACAGATTTTGATAAAATTTGGTAGTAGCAGTTTAGGCTCTGGATAAACACAATCGTTTCGTTTCATTAATCGAGAAAATGTACAGTGTTGCCTTATCATATATCAGTGTTGTACTCATGCGGGCGGAGCAGCGGGTAACATCTAGTATTGAGTATTTTATTTCCCTCAAGTTAAATCGTTTTACTTTGCAACAATTCTAGTGTTTATTTGTGTAAAAAACTTGAGAGCGGAGCGGAACAAGTCTGTTTCCTCCGCAATTGAACACGAAATTAATTTTATTTCCGGTTCGATTGTTCTCTACACGAGTTTTAGCGTCAGTTCATATCGAGACGCGTCGTGTCTGGGAGAGAGCTGACATTACGGTCAGGCCTAGACAAGTTTCTAGAAAATGCGTATATTCGTCACACACAATATGCGGTACCCCAAGATAGATACAGACGGCTGCGATTTGACATCGACTGTTCCGAACCTTATAAACTAGGTGCAACCACGGCTCTACCTTTACCATTTTTGAACCTATACATTTCTGGATTTCTATCTGAATTATTTTCTTGTTTCGTCCTTTTTAAACCCCTTTTTTACGTAGTCGGGTTATAGTTTTTAACTTATTTTTTTTTATTTCGTATTTTTCCGTTTCCCAATCGTACATATTTTTGGAATAATATTAATAAGTAAGTAATCAAAACACTTGAAATTAAAAATATCTTCTTTACGAGCACGGAGCGAACCAAATTCTTTTCTAGATTAAAAGAACGATAATAACAAAAATTATAATATTATTATGATAATCAAGAAACGTAATAGAGATCGTTCAACACGCAACACCATTTCACTTAGGTATTCATTGTATAATATTATGTAGTCGAATATTATATTCTGACATCAAACACAATGATACTGCGATTCAGAATATGTAAGTCCCGTATAGCGACATCTATCGAATGTAGTAATAAAAATGCTAATAATTTATTTTCTCTGCATGTCATAATAATTAAAAACGGATGAACCGATTAACCGATTTTTATCTAGTTTTTTTTTGTTTGATAGCCGACATGATCGTGAGTGTTCTTAGCTATAATTCATCATCATCAGCTCATTCACTGCTTGACAATTCAGGGTTATAAAGAGAGTTAATAAATTTATATACCGGAAGTATAATATATATAGTGACGATTCCACATTCCGAAGCCGGCTTTGCTCTTTTTAACCGAGACGCAGATATCATCTCCGAGTGACACATCATACCTTTCCCACCCAGGGTATTCTCTTGAGCACTCCTTTCTGCCCAAAGCTGGAGTGTGTGTGTATATCAGAGATGATATCAGCTCTCGCCGCCTCAGCAATCTTGAAGACAGGGACCTGTCAACGTTATGGCTCCGCATAGATTGCGACGACCACCCTCGCGTCTATGCGTGCCTATATGGTCCCATAGTGGTGACCCCGAGACGGACCGACTCTTGGAACACCTGCAAGCTGCTTCAGATTTTGTGCAGCGGCAGATCCCATCCGCAGAGATCATAATACTTGGCGACTTTAATGCCCACCACGCCGACTGGATTAATTCCAGTAAAACTGATCATGCGGGGAGATCTGTCTGCAACTTTGCCCTTGCGAACGACTTGACACAACTGGTTACTACGCCTACGCGAATTCCAGATGTGGATGGTCAGAATCCTTCCTTGTTGGACCTTCTGCTGACTTCAAATCCTGACGGCTACCAAATATCCGTAATCGCACCACTTGGTTCATCGGATCATTGCCTTTTTAGGAGTTCTGTGCCACTTACGACGGTGTTACGACAGCGCGCTGTTAAATACCGTCGTGTGTGGCACTACAAGTCAGCAGACTGGGATGGGATGCGGTCGTTTTTTGCATCCTATCCTTGGGGGAACGTGTGCTTCTCGCCGGATGATCCCGACAACACTGCCAACTCTGTTGCCGATATGGTGATGCAAGGGATAGAACTTTTCATTTCGTCCTCTGTAGTGCCAACTGGCGGCAGATTTCGTCCCTGGTTTGGTTCATCCCCCAAAAAAGCTTCTCGCCGGAAGCAGGAGGCTTACCAATACTGGGCCAATGCAGTGTCTGCTCGGGATTTAAATACCAGCACATATAAAAAGGAGTACAACCTTACCTCTAGGTCCCTCAAGAAAGAGATCACTCGGGCAAAGAAACAGCACGTCAATAGAATTGGTAAGAGACTTGAGCGCCTCCCCTCGGGAACCCGTGCATTCTGGTCTCTGGCCAAAGCTATTGAAGGAAATTTCTGCAAGCCAACCCTACCATCCCTACGCGTAGGAAATGGATCGTTGGCCCAGGACGCAAAGAAGAAAGCCGACTCCTACTCTTACTCTTCTGGCATCGTCCCGGCTTCTTGGAAGACAGCCTTGGTGCACCCGATCCCCAAAAAAGGTTATCGCTCAAATCCTTCCAACTACAGACCAATCGCTATAACCTCTCTCTTCTCAAAGATAATGGAATCCATTATCAATAGCCAGCTTCTTCGATACTTGGACGGCCAGGGATTACTAAGCGACAAACAATACGGTTCCGTAAGGGTCGCTCGGCTGGTGATCTCTTGGCATACCTAACTCATCGTTGGGCTCAGGCAATTGAGTCGAAGGGAGAGGCATTGGCTGTTAGTTTGGACATTGCGAAGGCCTTTGATCGGGTTTGGCATAAAGCGCTGCTATCAAAGCTTCCATCATACGGGCTACCCGAGAAATTATGTAAGTGGGTCACTAGTTTCTTAGCATATAGAAGCATAAAGGTCGTAGTTGACGGCGAATGCTCGGAAACTCAGTCTGTTGATGCTGGTGTCCCTCAGGGTTGTGTGCTATCGCCTACCCTATTCATACTGCATATCAATGACATGTTACAGACCAACGGCATTCATTGCTATGCGGATGATAGTACAGGTGATGCTGTATATACCGGCTCCCCCAATATTTCTCGGCTAAATGTCATTGAGAGTCGAAACGAACTTGTATCTAA
Source organism: Phengaris alcon alcon (assembly GCA_037179445.1). Lineage (NCBI taxonomy): Eukaryota > Metazoa > Arthropoda > Insecta > Lepidoptera > Lycaenidae > Phengaris > Phengaris alcon. The sequence goes on along the minus strand of JAYRCH010000212.1, from coordinate 218,997 downwards.
AATAGAGAATTCATTGGAGAAAGTCTCTGAATGGGGTAGACGTAACTTAGTCCAATTCAACCCCGCCAAGACACAAGTCTGCGCGTTCACCACTAAAAAGTCACCAATGGTCGTATATCCTCGTTTCGAGGGCACATCTTTTACCATCTCCCCTAGCATTGAGATACTTGGCGTCAGCATATCGAGCGAAGTCCAGTTCCGATATCATCTAGAGGGTAAGCCCAAGTTAGCCTCGAAGAAGCTTGGTGTTCTTAACAGAGCGAGACAGTACTTCAGTCCGGACCAACGCCTACAACTCTACAAGGTGCAGGTTCGGCCTCATATGGAATATTGTTCTCATCTCTGGGCAGGGGCGCCAAAATACCAACTGCTCCCTCTGGGAAGGGCCGCTCGAATTGTTGACTGCCATAGTGTTTCAAACAGCTTGGACCCCTTGGAATTACGCCGAGATGTAGCTTCACTCTGCATCCTCTATCGGTTGTATCACGGGGAGTGCTCTGAGGAATTGTTCGGAATCATACCACCTGCAACTTTTCGCCATCGTCCCACGCGAAAAACATACCATCCTCATCACCTTGATGAGTGGCAGTCTTCCACCGTGCGCTTTTCGCGTAACTTTCTGCCGCGCACTGTAAAACTCTGGAACGAACTGTCACCAGCAGTATTTCCGGACCTATACGACCTGCAAACCTTCAAGAAGAGAGCGTATTCCCTCTTAAAAGGCCGGCAACGCATCTGCAGTTCTTCTGATGTTGCGAGTGTCCATGGGCGACGGTAGTTGCTTACCATCAGGTAACTCGTTTGCTCGCTTGCCCCCTTATTTAATAAAAAAAAAAAAAAAAGATGTACAGCGGAAATTACCACTAGAATTGCAAAAGCCAAGAGAGAATTCAATGAACAGAATCAATTTTTAACATTATAAATAAAATTAAAGTTAAGAAGCAATTAATAAAAACATATAACTGTAGTTTAGCTTTATATGGTGGGAGTCCTAGACTATGTGAAGTAGGGATAGGACACGATTCGAAGCATTTGAAATGTGGTGTGATGCTGGAGAAGGATGCAGTGGAAAATTTGGAAGGAAAAGAAAACTAACGAAGCAGTGCTACAGATGATAGGAAAAAAGAGAAACATATTAAAAACTCTAGAAAATAGAAGAGGAAAGATGATTGGGCATCTTATAAAACATGATACATTCATGAGGACAATATCAGAAAGAAAGATAGAAGAGGGGTAGGGGAAGGTCAAGGAAAAATTATAATAATCAACTTGTCAATCTAAATGTTATGTCTTATATAGGGCTGAAGGTACTTGAAGGATAGAGAAAAGTAGCGTAAGCTGTACCGACAAGGGCCCTGCCTTTAAATTAATGAAGAAGAAGAAGAACTCTTCATGTTTTATTTTCCTAAGCCAGTGAAGTAGCGTCTTGTAAGTTTTAAGACTGCCAATCGGACTGACGTGAGAGAGTCGAAGTTATTGATATATAGTTGCAGGACGAAAGAAAAAACACATATTGCTTAAAAATGCGCAGTTTCTATGGGAGAAGACATAGCTAGATCGATTTTTCTCCCCCAAAACTACCTGCATACTAAATTTCATGGTAATAATTGTAGAAGTTGTCGAGATTTCGATTATATATAAACAAGATTGTCTCGTTTAAAGCATATGTCATTTTTTTTTACAAAAAGGTTAGGCTACCGGGCAAACCCTTAACCCGATCGTCATTGCTTTAGACTTAAATTGTAGCCGACTAGATTGTCCAGAGGGTTTTTCTCAAATTTTTATATAATTCTACGTTTTCAAAATATCGAGCACAAAAATCAAAAATTCGGAAAAAAATATATTTTTTTCACTATTTCGGCCGTAACTTTTATCGTTTTTGACTTTTACAGATAATTGTTAAATACGCGTCTTTTGAGCCTTAGAGCCTTAGTGGCATCATTGATGTTTTAAAATAAAATAATATTATCAACAAACTACTTTTTTCTTTTATTTTGAAGCTAAGTAATTTGCAAACCGTACTCACAAAAATTTAAGTCATAAAAATTAATTATATTGGACGAACTGACGAATGCAAAAAGTAATTAAAATTGAAAATCGCCTTTTCGTCTGATTAGGACGAAACTTGTGGGACGAATAGGCGAAGTAACTAACCTAACCTAACCTAACCCAACATACATAATATATAAAATAATTTATAGCCTTATATTAACATAACATTCGAAAATTTTACAACTTTGTAGGTACCAATATTGTACTACCTCATTTTAAACGTATATTTTGACTTAAACGAAACGAAAGTATATTGTGAGGAAGAAGATTCCTCTACCACAGCATATTGTGGTGACCGCTATATAAGGCGGCCACAGCAAGCGTCAGCCCTCCTCCCGATAGACCCCCTGCACCTTAGGGTCGTCGATCGTAGTGAGGTTGAAAGCCGACTATCGAGACCACCAGAGTATGAGGCCGGTGGAATCGGAGGAGGTCAAAGATATCATAAAGTATATAAATGCCAAAAAGGCACCTGGCCTAGACGGTATTTCAAACAAAACACTTAAAATGTTACCGCCCGCATTAATTCAACTTCTCGTGAACATCTTTAACGCCCTTTTAGTAGGATGTTCATTCCCAGACCATTTGGAAAGTAGCCATTATCATAGGTATTCACAAACCGGGAAAACCCCGGGTGCAACCTACTAGCTACCGACCAATCAGTCTCATTAGCTCCCTCGGTAAGATGTACGAGCGAATTCTACTGAGGCGTCTAAAGGACGCCATAACAGAGAAAAAACTCCTACCAGACGAGCAGTTCGCCTTCCGCGAACAGCACAGCTGCCCCGCTCAAGTATACCGCATAACGGAGTACATACTCGAAAGCAAGAACGACAGGAAAACGACGAAATTGGTCCCATCAGCCTGCACGGAAACAAAATCCCGGAGGTTAAAAAATTAAAATACTTAGGCGTAGGACTAAACAAGTCGATGACGTTTACCGATCACGTAACATCATCAATAGGTAAAGCTAAATTCGTACTTTTCAAATTATATCCGTTGTTAAATGCGCGGAGTAAAATGTCCCTAAGACATAAACCCACTTTGTATAAAACGTGTATTAGAACAATACTCACTTATGCGTGTGTCTCTTTCGCACACATAAGTGATAACCAAATGAACCGCCTACAAAGGGTTCAAAACCGCTTAATGCGCTTAGCAACAGGCGCGCCACGTTACGTACGCAACATCGACTTGCATAGAGACTTCGACCTAATCACTATAAAAGCCTATATCAAAGAACTCGCCGAGAGATTCTTTGAGTAAGGTAAAAAACATCCAAATCCCCTTATACGTAGAGCCTTGGACTACGAACACGATGCACAGACGTTCAGACATCCCCAAAAGCGGCCTAAGCATATCTTAGCCGAACTAGTAACAGTAGACTCCATCACAAAATACGTAATGGACTGTGTACAGTTACGTAAACACAAAAAACATTCACCCGCGTGAATAGTAAAGCACCGGGGTCGACGCCGGCGCCTACCCCGAAGTTTTACACCAGATACGAACACACGTACAGATATACGGACCGACATAAACACGGGACCCCCGAACTCGAACCCGGGTCCGAGTTCGACTCCTACTAGTGTAGCCACACTTAATCATGTCCGCGACCGCGATATTGTTATAGAGAGCTCTATCAATACTGCGGAATTAATCGACATCAGGACATTCGCACGCGCGTCCGCCCGACCGCACGCGGAAGGGGGGAGGGACGGCCCTCCCAAATCCATAAAATTGAGCTACTCTATCCCTACAAACACTCGTACGCCGTTAGTCTGTGCTACCGCGCGCGAGTAACTACACTCCGCGAGCAACTACACATTCCTCGGCGCGCGCATCGGATGGAGGACGGTTACACGAATCTCTGTCAGTTGGTTTAAGGGTCACGTGAGCCATTTTTCTTTGTTAAAATTGTAAAATTAATTAAAGTGTGAATTTCTTGTTTTAATTTAAGTTTAGGAAAGTAAATAAAAAATTGTAATAAATGAATAAAACGGTTTTCTTGTTATGTGTTATTTTCTTTAAATAAATTCTGCTTCTCATCCAAAAAATATAATATTTTTGTGCTGTTCTTGCCAAGACCTTTCTTTTGATACCAAACATGTGATGATTATCACGATTAAATTTTTTAGATGTTAGAATCTGAGGAACAAACATACATACATACAGACTGCCAAAATGATTACCCTTCCTTTTGGCTTAATACAATATAACAAAAATACTTAATATTTTGACATTTAGATATTCAATATTAATCGTTTCATGTAATAATTAAACCTGTCAGTTTTTAAGTGCTTCGAACGACAGTTGTCATCCATCTTAGTTTATCAATTTGATCCAAATGTTGCGAAAGTTTGTTTACTTTTTTATTTTGTTGCGTGAATTCGACTTCAGTAAACGGTCCGAAACAGCAATTTCGAAGAAAGCAGCAAAATTTGTTTATGGTGATCATATGGTGATCAACTGACAAGTGACATCGGTGTTCCCGGCCCTGGTTTTTCCCGACTACGGCGAAGCCAAAACGAAGGGTAATCACTTTGGCAGTTTATGTAAGTAATATGTATATATGCTCCACCGTAGCGCCTAAGCTACTGGTCCGATTTTAATAAATGAGGTGTCGATAAATTCGTAATATTAGGCTTACATATGAAATTGGCGTTTTGTCGTACTTGCCACTTTGATCTCAAATATATTATCTTTGGTTAGGAATTCAAATTTCAAATTTATACCGCTATTTAATCATGCATTTGTGTTTTGAAAACCGTAATTCATTTGTTTTTTCCAATTTTGGTTTTTTCTTTGCGTCACTCTGTTTACAAAATGGAAAACTTGATATATCGTATTATTTTCGAGTACGAGTTCCACCGTGGCACCAGTGCTGCAGAAACGACTCGAAGGATTAATGATTTGTATGGTGGCAGTGTCGCAAAAGGAAATACAGTGCGTTTTTGGTTCCAACGTTTTCGTTCTGGAAAGAAAGAAAAAATTTAGTGCAGCAAACCGACAAACGCGCGTCGACTGCTGCGTTACATTACTCAACCGGCACAATAATGAAGGGTTTTTAAATCGAATTTACCTATTTTATAAATTTACCTGTGATGAAAAGTGGATCCTGTACAATAATCAGAAATGCTCATCGCAATGGCTGAACCCTGGCGAACCAGCCAAAGCCTGCCCCAAGCGAAAATTGACTCAAAAAAAGTTACTTGTGAGCATTTGGAGGACTAGTGCCGGTGTCGTTCACTACAGCTTTCTTAAATCTGGCCAGAAGATTACGGCAGATATCTACTGCCAGCAACTGCAAATCATTATGGAAAAGCTAGCTGCTAAACAACCGAGGTGGGTCATTTGCTTTTGGCCACTGCTGCTTCAGGACAACGCTAGACCACACACTGCACAACAGACAGCTACCAAATTAGAGGAGCTTCAATTAGAATGTCTAAGATACATCCACCGTACTCCCCGGACCTTCCTCCAACAGATTACCATTTTTTTCGAAATTTGGATAACTTCTTGCAAGGGAAAAAATTCAAATCCGACGGGGCAGTCCAAAGCGCCTTAAAAGATTGTATTCATTCCTGTCCGAATGGTTTTTTTAGTAATGGAATCAATGAACTACCTATGAGATATCAAAAGTGCATAGATAGTAATGGTATATACTTTGATTAAATAAATATATTATGTTTAAAAAAACAACTTTATGTTCCTCCTTTACAAAACGCCAATTTCATATGTAATGACCTAATAATAGCCCAGGTAACGTAGGTTATATAAAATACATAGTCGATTTATAGTTTTTAAAAAATTGTACACTTATAGTGTAACACGAATGAAGATAAGATAAGATAAGAAACCTTTGGCGGGTTCCAATCCCGCCGAAGGTAATAAGTTTTTCTGTGTTCCCGGGTGTATTAAATATGTGTACCTATAATATATTGTAAAAATCCTAAAATATATATAATATAAAATTATTAAAATATATACTTCCCGTTTTCTGGTCCCCGTAATACGTCATGTTCTGCAGATACATAGTACGGGTTTGACGTGGTGTGAACGTCCAGAGACAATATAATTGTATTTACTATATAAAACTAGTACTAGTAGAGCTATTGTCTATTCTTATTACAACGTCACGTGTACATATTATTATGTCGAAATGGCTTACTTTAATTTTGACATTTGTACGCATGAGTCACTGCCTTTTTAAATAGAATATAAACCTGATAATATAGTCATAGTATCGGGAATCGGCCAGGGCAACTTTAGCCACTGTTGCAACACTTAGAACTTAGACTCACTGACTTAGCTTCAACTTCTAGTTTACACAAAGTCTTGCTGTCTCATTTCTATAACGTAGCTGATATATAAATCTTCAGTTTAGTTTCAATTGAACATATTATACTAGATGTTTCCCGCGACTTCGAACTTGAAAAAGAAAATTTCGCTGAAACCGTACATTTCCCGCGATAAAAAGTAACATAATATGTCCTTGTCCGATGTCTGATACTATATCTGTATAAAATTTTGTCAAAATCGGTCAAGTAGTTTATTCAATGTAAACAAACAAAACTTTCCTTTTTATTATATCAGTATAGATTGCATGTACGCTTATTATATTATCGTGTATTGAGGGTTTTTAAATTCATGACAGCTTTTTGACATGACAAGTACCGTCCGGCTACCAAGCGCCGCATGGTGACAGAAAAATAATCGAAAATTCTTATTGACCATTTTTGATACCACTTACGCCACCAGATGACGCTTTGTGTGCGTCGGGTCTGCCCCCTAGCGGCAGAAAAAATATCATACAACTATTATAAAAATCTTATCATTAGAAATCATATAAATAATTTAACAAAATTTAGTTACTAGAACATTTGTAATCTCAATATATAATATATAATATTTACTAAGCCATTGCTTACAATGTAAGCTTTGAATAGCATTTAGGGCTATTTAGCTCTAATCTTCGCCGAGAGTCGACGAGATATCAAATTAGTCCCCGTCCACATCGTCCCCTTTGATTTACTCCTAATTTCGTATTTTCGTTTTGTTTCCAGCTGAGCAGATTAAGTTTACATTGAATGTATGCACCATATTGCATCATTTGTAAAGTTTACCCACAATTTCAATAAACGCCGGCTACTAAATCCCCGCAGCCCCTGGGCTACTGCGATCGCTTTCTATCTGGCTATCCGTTAGCCTTTTTTGCTCTCTATAATATAAAGCAGCATTTTCATTTTATTTTATTTTTAATTTTCTCTTCATTTTATCATTTTCATTACTAGTGGTCCCGATACGCGTAATGGTTATGTGCTAACTATGAACTGAAATGAATAAACACCTACACCTACTTCCTACACCTACCAACCTACACTGGCCAGACGATTTTTTTAAATACGCCAAACAGGTAAACTGAACGCACCTCGACAGTCGATTGCGACAATTTGAACACAGTGACCATTTAGTATGGGAAAATTCAATCGACATTTTTAGTATTTTCCGCGAAAATTTTCCAATTTTCTCACTGTTTAAACTTTTCCAAATAGCAAAATCAGTCCAGCCATTCTGGAGTTTTAGCGAGACTTTGGAATTTCAATCCATTTCTTATAAAATTAAGTTTCTTGGTGTAAATAAATCTACGAACACGTAGCAGGCGTGTAGTGGGCGTAGCGCAGCTAAAGTACCTGCTAGTATAAAGTAATCGAAAATGTTACAATGGACAACTTTTATCTGGAGTCTAGTGCCATTGAACAATTTTGTATTTCTTAATAACAACACGACTTTACCGCTCATCCGATCGTGTGGGCCCTGGCCCGGGTACTACGAGTATCAAAATAAAGAGCTTGCAGAGAACATTCCAAAAATATACAACAAATATAGTAAAAAGGTCAAGCATGAGTTTGATTTTGAAAAAAATGGGATTCATATGTTCACTCCTTGGTTCCGATATCGAATCGAAAAATCGTAAATACGTGTTTACTTATTTTCTTTTAGGACAACATTTAAAAAGTTCCAAGCCGAAATACGCATCTAAGATTTTTTCCCCATACAAAGTTTAATAGACCTTTTTACCAATTAATAGATTGAATTTTAGAAAATATTGAATTTGTTTTAGTAGATCATGTCGAAGAGCAATATCACGAAATTTCAAACAGATCTAACTACAAACAAAAATGTTACAAACTTTCATACCCCTTTTTACCCCTTTAACTCACCCCGTTTTGCAAAATACCTTCTAAGTGGACCTATGCGTCACAAAAGGAAGCCATGGTCCAAATATTATATTTCTAGCTTCAGTAGTTTTGCCTCGGCGTTGATGAATCAGTCAGTCAGGACATGTTATTTTATATAATAGAAGAGTACCTGGGTAACCGAGCTTTGCTTAGATCTGTAGAAGATAAAAAAGGAAGAATAACGAAAATATTTCACCGGGGTTCGAACCCCCCACATTCTGATTTTCCAAACAACGCGCACGAAACGCTGCCAATCCGACTGACATTATAGAGTCGAAATTATTGGTATAATGTTACACGACGAAAGAAATAACATAATATATAACGTAAACTGCGCAGTTTCCCAGGAATAAAACCTAGTTAGACCTATTTTTATGCCCTAAAACTCTGTGCATACTAAATTTCATATAAATCCTTGCAGTCGTTGCCGAGATAACGATTATATATAATATACAAGATCGTCTCGTTTAAAGCTTAAGAGTACTTGGGACACCGAGCTTTGCTCGAAGATTTAGTACAACTATAAAATAATTAAAACGAGCGAACGAGAAGACATTTCCAATTTCAAAAATCTTGACCATGTAATAAAAATATCCAACTTCGCATACAATTTATTGTAAATGGTTTAGTCTGATAAGCCCCTTTTGACTGAGTTACTTACATGAAAAATGGAGTACTATCGACCATGTAGCAAGTGGCTTAACAGCCCTGAATTTTTATACCGAAGATTAGTTAAAATATGAATACTAATTGTTAAAAGTCTTCTACTATTCGTAAATCAAGTATGAAATTATTAATGTAGCTTTTATAATATATTTTATGAAGGATCGTAATATTGGCTTTTAATTTATCTTGAAGTAACCGTTTATATACTGGAGAGGAGTTTATACTACAAGTTCTAAATGTCAGGAGTCTAAGTCAATATTTGAGATTGCAATCTATTTCTGTTTTACCTTGGGCCATATAGCATTTCCAATATAGACTCAGGCATCAAATAAATTACCCATATCAAACAGTCAGCTTCGCTTCATGTTAGACCATAATTTTCCAGCCAGGGGGCGCACCACCCTAGGGGGGCGTAGAGAGATTTCAAGGGGGCGGAACACAGATTAAACATAGGAATTTTTATAAATATTAATCGATGCCTCGTCAGTCGCTATTAGATAAATTTCGATAAGTTACAATATTTATTTATTTCCATATAGATCACATTTTCTCAAAATAATATCACAGGCGTAGGTATTATAGTTTATTTATAATCCGTGAAAATACTATTGAGAATCCCTGTGTCAGACAGCTACTGTTGAGTCGCCCTCTGAGCGGCATAACCAAGTAAGGTTGTAACAGTACATAAGGGAATCGAGCCAAAATCTCTATGAGAGATCCATTGAAGCCCCCGCTGAATGACAGTGATCAATCATTGGAAAATAGAATTCAAATTTATCAACGCAGTCCTTTATAATTCAAATATTTAGAATATATGAAAAATCCAGGTCACTGATTTCGGTATTTTTTCCTCTGGTCACTCAAGTGTTTCGTGTTACAGATCGAGGCGTAAGTGACCAGATGTGGGCGTACATAATGTCGGCGGGTCGAAGGGATCGTCGTAGCCGCAACCGACCCACCGCCAGCACCTCCGACGACAACCTCTACACGTGAGTTCACACTTGCTGTTAAACAAAGTAGTAACGCTACTGGTAACATTGAGTCTGAGTTTCGGGATAATGCCAGCACCTCCGAGGGCTATCTCTACACGTAAGTATTTCTGGCACCCACGGGGTTGACAAAGAATATAGTCCCGCAAATAATATGAATAGGTCTAAAAGAGACTGGAAAACGCCAGAACTTTCGATGGAAGATCGTATCCGACCGGCACATAAAAGATACAGCAACCGGTAGGCCTGAGAGGCGAAATATTATAAATAAAATAAAAATAAAAAATAATGTAAAGGTTGTATAAAATCAATTATGGGTACATTGCATCTATTGCTGCATCTACTACTGCATCTACTGCTTATGTCAACACAAAAATAATTTTAAAAATTCACAAATCAATTTCAATAGATCTCTAAGATGCTTATATTCTTCATATGAATATTTGGAAGTATATATACTAGTTCACATCCTGTTTTATTGTACTGGTCGATAGCGTTGCTAATAACAAAAAAAATCTGTGAGGTAATAACAAACGGCAAACTCAAGGAAAGGGCTAATTTTTAACAAAATGTAAACGAGATACAAAAATAGGCATTGCCGTTTTAAATCATGAGATTAAGGAAACCCACCAAGATAATCGGCATTATCTGGATATAAAGGATAATCGGATTTTTGGTCAGCGTGGCTGAGACATCATGATAAACCTTCAGCATGCTAATCTGACGCTCTCGAGTATGGCAAACTTTTACTAATCGAACGGGTTCCTCTTAGCGAACCCCCTACATTAATAGCTCAAACTCGCTGGGGGTGCTTACCAATATGTAAGGCATCTTCCCTTATATTAATCTGATGCGCTCGAGTATATCCCAAAATCCTCTCTTCGGCTCCACATGAGATTAAGGAAATGATATGATGATATGGTAATATAATATAATATATATTATATATATATATATATATATATATATATATATATATATATATATATATATATATATATATATATATATATATATATATATATATATATATATATATATATATATATATATATAATATGACCACTAATTAAACCAGCTGACGTCGCTCTCACTCTAAAAGCGAAACGGCTGGCTCGCAAAATCTGAAAAAACGTAAACGTGTAAAATATTGGTATAATGGTACGGAACTCTACGTGCTCGAGCCCGAATCGCACTTGGGCGGTTTTATTGACACTAGCTTTCTTCCTTTTTGAAAATAATTTTCAAATATCGCTTGTTTTCGTAAAATAACTTAAGATAACTATAGAAAAAATTTATGTCACACTTAAAGTGGTATTTTGTAATAAAAGAGATAATATCCTTAATATTATGTATTTACTTTCGGTCGCTCACTAGTTCATTCAATAGTTCAAACTACAGTCCAACTTCTGGTAGCTCGTGCCGTGGAATATGATATAGGAAAATACCAGAAACTATCTTAGCAACTTGTCAATGTGCTTATTAAAGAATTATCTAATGATACCCACACTACACACTATGGAGAAAAAAATCATCCTCACTAATTTATGTGTAGAAAAAAATATGTTTAATGATTTTATTTTAACACTTTGATGAAGCGTAAATACACGTCATATGGATGCAAAGTTCATATTCTAAGCACTAACTGTTTTTACGGTAAGCCGAAGACGGACGGATATGACGAAACTATAAGGGTTCCGAGACGTGAATACCAGAACCCTAAAAATCGATTGCAATTCCAATGTCTTGGACAAAACTCAGGAACGAATGAACCGATTTGACTTATTTTGGTCTTGAAATAATTGTGGAAGTTCAATGAAGGTTTGTACGGTGAAAAATATTGGAAAATGGCGAGAAAAATACTAAACACGTCGATTGAATTTCCATATACTAACTGTTCACTGCGTTCAATAATATTCATATTATGTCACTTGACAGGCATTTTGTAGCTGCGTTCCGTTTAGCTGTTTGGTTTATTGTGTGTGTGTGTGTGTGTGTGTGTGTGGCTGTGTGGTTTAGCTTGGTAGGTGTAGGTGTAGGTTTTGAGTATATGTGTAGTTATTTATTATTCCATTATTTATTAGTTATTTTGTTATTTATTATTCCAATTCATAGTTAAGACAGAGCAACGTGTGTTGTAAACATATTTTTACGTTTTATGAACAATGCAAACAATGTAGAAAATAACTTTCAACACAATCCTTTCTGTTTTCGCGAGGGAGAGAGCGCATTCCGGCAAAGCAATTAGCTATCTGTCAAAAGAAAAATTCATTAACAAAGAAAAAATTAAAAATAAAATTAGAAAGAATCAAACCGGTGCAAATTGTTAACCAACATCACTTTAGCCCGACCACCGACCGAAAACAGGAGTTCGGAATTAATATCATAATATAAATAAAACTGCTATTTTTAATAGATCAGTAAACAAGTTGACGGATCGCCTGATAATACGGGATAATCAGAAGTGCGCGTTCTTGAATACCCCACCCCAACCCCGTCTTGGGGCTCCGGTAACCTCATTTGAAACAAAACGCAAGCCGGCCCATTCGCGCTGAAGCATGGATCTATCACGTGAAAAAAGAACATCATTATCATCATCGTCATCATCATCACCAGGTGCTATCTGCAATTGTTTGGTGCAGGTACCGCGACGGGAAGGTGTTCATGTCTAACGCGTCCAGCAACCCGGGCCCATCCGGGCTCAGCGCGAAGGACTTCAAGGCCCCCGCCCCTCCCTCGCCCGCCACCGCCGACACCCCCCCGCCCCTGCCGCGCTCCGCCAACGTCGAGGACGGATACGACTCGTGCGATGAGGTACGTGGATCTTGGGGTTAATTCACACTAGTGCAGAGTCAAAGTGCAGCAAAGCGAAAAATACTTCTCGAGTAAAGCGAAGTTCGTGCAATTTCCGCGCATTTTGGAGACAATTCGCGCGCATTCGCAACATTTTATATTATATATGATGAATTACGCGTTGATTCGTTATAATTTTACGTTGTGGATAGATGGGGGAATTTTCTATATCAAGTTTTGGAATTTAGCTTCGCTGCGTTTCAACTCTGCGTTAGTATGAAATGACCTTTTCTTTTGTCTTATAGCGTTTATGCACACTGCGTTAGACACTGGCTTTTATGACGCTCTTCATACTGCAAAGGATCGCTATAGATGGCACAAAATAGTAACAACCAAATTATTCCGCGGGGAATCACGACACTCAGCAATGAGGAATACGACGTGAGAAGGAGGATAGCATTTATATTCTGCCAAATAGTTTTTAATGTCTATACTCAAGTCGCGTTAATACAGAAGAGCACTCTCTGTTCCTTTACTTTGGTAAACCAGTGGGACAAATAACCGATACGATTAACGAGAGAGCAGGTGTAGGACAGTCTGACGATAGAGATAATCCATGCGTCGGATGGGCATGTAAGAAGATGGTAATGCGCCTGATCTCTCCCTAGTCCAGTCCGTCCCACTGGGGTACGAGAGTAAAGAAAGACAAAGTTTTCTTGTGCACTGCGCACACTTGGGCAATATAAAATAAATCCTACGTAGTAAAAACTAGCTACCGAACTAACGAACCGAAATCGGTGTATTACTTCATTTCATTTGAACTGACTACCATAACCTCAGACACTCAATACCCATGTTATGTAATATACTGCTATTGTATGAGTACCCCGTTCAGATCAGTTGTGATACGAATAAGACAAAAAATCCATTATATAAATAGTGAATACCCAGTAGAATGTACCAACTACATCTCGAGCACAAATCGCTTCAGTTCAGCGTGATCAAAGTGATCTATGGCTTGAGAGTTATCTTTGTACTAGTAAAAATATGTAACCGTGAAACATACATGTTAAATGACATACGAACAGACAAGTTGATACGTAAATAAAGTACGCGCCTCGCCGAGAATATTCGTGCAGAATAACGATCGTAAACGCCGTTTATTTCTAGACTCCTTTATGCTTTGTACTTTGTTACTGCCCTACATCACTACTTCACAATATTTTAATGTCACTTTTACGTTTTTCGAATTAGTTTTATTATTGTAAAGATATTAGTGTAGTTTTACTTTTAGATATAAAGATGGTTAATTTTTTTTTAAATAAAGTGAGATAAAATATACTAATTAGCTTAAAGTATAAAAAATAAGCATTGTAATACTCGTAGCATCACGTATCAGCTACCTGAGCAATATTATGATTCACTAGCCTTTACCCGCGGCTCCGCCCGCGCAAATACATTTATACGCACTGGAATACTGTATTTTTTCGAGATAAAAGTAGTCTATGTGTTAATCCAAACCCTAAACTACTACCATTCTAAATTTCATCGAAATCCGTTCAGTAGTTTGTGCGTGAAAGAGTAACAAACGTCCATCCAACCATCCTCACAAACTTTTGCAGTTTTAATAGTACTAGAATACGTTAAAACTTTTTATGAATTGACTTTCTTACACTTGTAATGAAAGCTGTTGATACTTGATGATAAGATACAATTCTCAAATTCCTAGCATTTATATCCCTTATCGGTATAATCAGTTTTTGCGTGTGATCCTACTGACTGCGCCACTTGAGCCGCCCACTTCACTTGCCGCCCGCGAGCCTCGTTATTTATTCAAAACGCAGTATAAATCAACCAGAATCTTTTTACATCGCACATTATCGTGGAACAAACGTTTAGAGACGTTTTAAACATTACAGATAGTGAAACCCTTCTCCAGATGTTATTTTTAAGTTCCCTGACAGCTTCTTAAACCGAAATATATATTTTTTAATAAACCTAAAGGAAAATCTCTCGTCTTCAGTTCTGAGGCACAACAACATTTACGGCTTAGCTCACTTGCTTTTGTAGATAATTTGTTTTCATACATCTCAGTCTTAAATATTCAATTTTTTAACACGACGTTCTCTTTAGGTACCGTAATAGATGACCTACCAATTTAAGAATTTTCATAGGTCAGGTAGCACGGCACTCGCGATAGCATACTCGTACGTTTATTACGTCCGTGATAGAATACACCAACTCAAGCTGTCTACTAAGCCACGGAGTTCAGTGGTAGTTAACATGACACCATAATTTTGATATTCATTACTTTCTTCAAACTGAATGATGAGTAGAAAATAATGCTTATAAATACCTGAGCCCGTTACAATAATATCGCGCTAATAGCTTATGTTAGAGGTGCGGGGGGTATATTTTTGTAACAAAAAATATGTTGATTTATCGTAGCCTCTACTCACCGCTCACTTAAAGTAACGCCAATCCTCTTACATTACTGCACAAAATGCTCCATTCTTATAAATAACTGGATGTCGCCCGCCTCTAGACAATAGGAAATCGTATTCCGCGAGACATTTTGCTGGAATAATAATTAATAATAAGGACCAGGAAAATAAACTGCACTGAGGGCGCTTCACTTTCTATTGCACACTACAAAACTCTGGGATGTGATTGGCTAAATCACGAAGATTTGGAATTTATTTTAGTTACTTGAATTTTGCTTTGTATGGTTAGATTTTTGATTTTCCTGGATATGCAATAACCCTTCATCCATTCATACTGCAATGTAATGCAAAAAATAAATCTGCCTGAATTCAATATTTTGGTGGAGAGATGTGGATTATTATTGTCCCGAAGAAGACAGACACAATATTATTACGATCATCGAAGGTCGATTCTGCTAATTATATTCTGCAATAATACAGTAACAATCCAGTCCCAATATATTAAAACTGCAAAGTTGTATTCTCATAAACGTCAAACTTACGCCAAACCCGATTTGATTCGTCCAAACACCAAAAATCAGTTATTGATATCAAGACGATTCATTGAATATATTATGATACAATACAGACACAAATGCGCGTTCATAGATAAAAAGTTACCGATGCTCGATAACGAGGAATGTCTTCGTATCGGATACAGTTATGGGAGTGCTTTCAAAACGATGTCGTTTTGAAAGCACTCCCATAACTGTATCCTCCAACATTGAAATACTAATTGATGTTAACATATCGAACGAGGTCCAGTTCCGATATCATCTGGAGGGTAAGGCCAAGTTAGCCTCCAAGAAGCTTGGTGTTCTAAACAGTTCGAAACAGTATTTCAGTCGTTCCAACGCCTACAACTCTATAAGGCTCAAGTTCAGCCTCACATGGAATACTGTTCTCATCTCTGGGCAGGGACGCCAAAGCTTCTGAGGGCTGATCGTATCCAATGAAGAGCCACTCGAAGTCGTCAACGATTGCCATAGTGTTTTAAACAGTCTTGACCCCTTAGAACTACGTAGAGATGTAGCATCGCTCTGCATCCTCTATCGGTTATATTACGGGGACTGCTCCGAGAAATTGTTTGGGCTTATACCGGCTGTACTTTTCGGCACCGTTCCAAGCGACAACATATTTATCATCCTCATCATCTTGATGAGTGTCAGTCCTCTACCATGCGCTTTACCCGAAGCTTTCTGCCGCGTACAGTCAAACTCTGGAATGATCTGTCGCCAGCGGTATATGCGGACCATTACGATCTACAAACCTTCAAGAAGGGAGCGTATTCCCTCCTAAAAGGCCGCAACGCACTTGCAACTCCTCTTTGCGGGTATCCATGGGCGACGGTAATTGCTTCCCATCATGTGATCCGTTTGCTCGTTTGCCCTAATTTTATTAAAAAAAAAAACAATATTATTTTATACAACTCACGTTCAAATTGGCTGGTACCGACTTCAAATGATGATGATTACTGTAAGCTTAATAATAGCATAATATGCTTGCAGTTCTTTAAGCATTGTAGAGAATTCCAAACATTTATCTTTAAAGACTGAGGAGTTCTGTCCAGTGCTTTTAGATCCAGGGTATACCCTTGGCTCAAAATTTTACTTTTTGGTAGCATATGCTTGATTTACTTCACAAAAGTCAAAACCCTATAAATATCCCTATCAATTTTGTGGAGTTCCCTCGATTCCTCATCGATGCCATCATCAGGTCTTCACTTTGGTGACTAATGGAACAATTTCGAATTATACCCCTTACAACAACAAAAGAATTTTGCGAATAGGACACAAATGGCAGAGTAATGTTCGAAGATATCCGTGTCGGTCTAAAATACTATGAGAAGTTATTATTATATCATCATTATTTATTTATTTATTTATTTATTAACCAACAGCTTATCGATAACTACATTAATAAAATATTTATAGATCAGGTTTTACTTCGTACTAGCACAATAGTTAATGATAAGTGTACATCAGTATTTAAAGAAAATTCTCCATAAAAAATTAACATAATAGTATTATTTTAGCAAAATAGCGACGCAAAATAACAAAAGTCTCGACTGCTGAACTTTCTTGCTTTTTCTTTTCAGTTTCTACACTGTCGGGTTTTTTTATCATTCTGTAAAATTGGTACTGTGTAATCAAAAATCAAAATGTTTTGTTTCTATATACACTAAAACTAACACTCTAAAGCTGGGACTATATTGTTCAGAAACTGGAAGACCGGGAAGAGCCGGAAGAGAAATTTAGAGCATTGTACTGATAGATATACTCTTGACTAATAGTCTTATTCTTCTTTTTATATTTGGCTCCGTAGTGATTCGCCAATGTCAGAGTGAGTGACGGAAACTGCCAATTGAGGAGGTCATATGGACTGATAGTCCAGAGTTCTATTTCCGACATTTAGAGTTGTCAGATTTGACATTAACACATGACTACTCGTGTGTTCGATTTTCAGCTCTATTGTATTAGCGCAGAGTTATATTTTCAAAAGTCGCGGACGTATGATTCCAGGCGTGGCATGTGACGACGACTGCGAACAAGGAACGTAATAATCCTCGCCCACCAGATATAATTGTAAGAAGGGTGTTGTTTTTATTCTTAAAGCTTCTATTTTTAGAAACTCAATCTCGGTTGTTGAATGAATCGGGGTATCAAAAGCACATTATATTTTATTAGGTTTTTAATGTGATCTATGAAGGTTTTTTTGTTACCAGAATTATTATCTACACTGTACTAGTACTACACAGGTCGACATAAATCAACTTTTTTTTGGTTCTATAAAGATATACATATATATATAATATTCATTCAAGTTTCTTATATTCTACGTACAAAAAAATATACTGTTATACAATAATCCATTAAAAAACAACACCTTTTCATACTGTTTTTTTTATACCATAAGCTTTTTAGATAACTACATAGGGCCCGTCTGTGGGCATGCCAGTAGGTGGCGGATTTCTGTTGCATATTTTAGTTACATTCATTACGAAAAATATAATGAAAGATAAATATAGTATTTACATTATATATCTACACACACCGGCATATTTAGCGGAACATAAAATAAAGGTTTGATATCAGTATCATATAAGGTTGCTGGCTGGTTTATACGTCATTTAATTTAAAAAGAAATATTTTCAAATTAAGAAAACAACTGAACATCACATTTTATGCAATTGTTTTAATTTTATTCAAATACACCTTATCTGGAGCGAACTTCGAGTATTTCTTCCTTCTGAGTTTGATTTAAAATTTCATTGAAATACTGTTTTTTGTAAATTTTTTTTTTAATTGCGTATCTTTTTGGAGTTGAGAACTGAATTATGCCTGACTTAGCCCCAACGGAGATTGCCAGGGCACTCGCTAAGAAATGGTCAAACCTACAGAGTGATATCCAGAGATCTTCGTCGACCAGTTTCAACGATCCATCGCAGTATCCAACGGTTCAGGGAGACCGGTACTTATGTGAGAAGAGCAGGTCAAGGCAGAAAAGGACGCACTTCGAGTAGGGATGATCGTTTCATTCGGCTTCGTGTACGTAGGAACCCCCGTTTGACGGCCGTCCAAGCCCGACATGAGTTAGAAGCAGTGCGGGGTGTAACCGTAAGTGAGCGTACGGTACGAAGAAGGTTTGAAGAAGCTGGTTTGGGTTCATTTGTGCCCGCCAAGGCTCCAAGACTCGAGGTAAATCATCGTAGAAACAGGTTAACTTTTGCTCAGGAACATCGACTTTGGAACGCGGACCAATGGAGTAAGGTATTGTTTAGTGATGAGTGCAGAATTCTCTTAAATCAAATTGATGGTAGGCAAAGAATATACAGATGCAAAGGAGAACGATACATTCAGACAAATTTTGAAACTACAGTTGCATACGGTGGTGGATCAATAATGGTTCGGGTGGGCATTTGTTTGGGAGCTCGTACAGACTTAGTAGTGATTGACAGAGGGAGTCTGACTGCAGACCGCTATATCAGAGAAGTTTTAGAAGAAAATGTCGTACCGTTTGCCCCATATATCGGTGACAATTTTGTTTTTATGCAGGATAATGCTCGGCCGCATACCGCTCGGGTAACTCAAGCTTATCTTAATGATATGAATATCACTGTTATGGAGTGACCGGTGAGATCACCGGACTTAAACCCAATAGAGCACATTTGGGACTTGCTGAAAAGAAAAGTTAAGTCCAGAATTCCAGCTCTTGCCAACGTAGGTGAACTGCGAATCGCCGTAGTTGAGGAATGGCGGAGACTATCCCAGGAGACCATCGATAACATCATTCTCAGTATGCCTAGATAGGTAGAAACTTTAATAAGAGCACGTGGAGGAAATAAGCGATATTAATCACCATTTTTCTAATTTAATTAATTGTTATTTTATTAATTTAATATTAATTTTCTCATTTCTCGTGATCTCATTTTAAGTAAAACAAATGAAACTTTAAATAACAAAAGAAGTATAGTAAGTAGATATTAAAATAAAACCATATTTTTTTAATTATGGACCTTTTTTTTGTTCCGCTAAATATGCCGGTTTGTTTATATATACAAAACGAAGTATTTATAGCGAGTATTATAGTTAAACCTTTAAATGGTATGATACCTATTTTAATTTTAAATACTAGCGAGAAGGAGATAAGTCTTGAGAAAATGTATCCAAAAGTAGACAAAATTAGTGATTACGAATTATTGATTTTAGTCGATGTAATTTTCTCAAGACTTATCTCCTTCTCGCTAGTATTTAAAATAAAAATAAGTATCATACCATTTAAAGGTTTAACTATAATACTCGCTATAAATACTTCGTTTTGTAATTCTGACGAAAAAATAAGAC
Source organism: Phengaris alcon alcon (assembly GCA_037179445.1). NCBI lineage: Eukaryota > Metazoa > Arthropoda > Insecta > Lepidoptera > Lycaenidae > Phengaris > Phengaris alcon. The sequence continues at coordinate 198,928 of JAYRCH010000212.1, read as the reverse complement.
ATTCCTCCGTATATGTAGTTGGTATATAATGTATAGATTCCGATCTAGGCGGTAAAATATAATAACTACTACTACCTTCAGTCTGAGAACTAAGCGGCAATATGATGTTATTGTTATTCAATTTATTATTCAAAGTTAAAGTCGAAATTTTACAATTCAAAATTGCATCAAACTTTGTAAGAAAATCTTGTCCTATAATAGCATTCGCTTTGCACGGCATTATTAACAACATAAAACTTATGTTGCAACAGAGATTCCTGAGAATCATGCATGTTACTAAGCATCAAATGAACATATCCGATAGCTTGAATCGCATCGCCTATTCCTTGTATAGTTATGCACTCGTTGTGGGTTGGTATATTTACTTTTTTAAGATAATCATATTTTATGGTACATATCGATGCTGCGGTATCTAATAAAAATGACAAAATATTATATTTACTTTGATAATGACTATTTTCATTGACATGATACAATTCTGCACAACACTTTATTAGAGGCGTAAATATATTCGTTATTCACGAAAAAACTGCCGGTTTATCGCGGGCGAATCGCTACGAATCTGAACGGCCTCCTCGTTTATGACATGGATCTTTCCTCCTCTACATATCCCTTGAGCCCTAAAATTATTATAATAACTGGACATACCTCTATGCGATGCTGTCTGACCTCGACCAAAACCACGACCATGACGTGGCGCATAGCCGGCCGCAGGAGCGGAGCTATAGAAATATTTGGGAGGTCCTCGCTCGCAATTGTTACGATTATGAAAATTACCCCTGTTGCAAAAATTATTAGTACCACATTTTCTATCATAAAAATTGAATGATATGTCATCTACTGATGATGATGATGACTGAGACGGCATTTCGGTCTTCTCATCTACCGCGGCCTGTATGGCATCCTTCAAGGAATCAAAATTTCGAGCGGCTATTATTGTGCTGAGTCGTCTATTGCGTAAACCGTCAGCAAAACGTTTGTTTTTCATTTAAAGGCTGTAAAATTTTAAGATTTTCGGGTTTTTAACCTGAAAATTTCGTCTCACTGATCGCAATTTATTTTGCAAAGAAAACTCTTGAAAACTCAAAGGACCTCTTTTTAGGCAAACGAATTGCAGACATATCCTGTAATAAATATTTTATAGTTGCATAGCTAGATTTTAGTTTTAACTTGGAAGCTTGCGAAAGCCTACTTCTCAAAACAAAGTTTATTAAATTTAATTTACAACTATCATTAGTCAAAATAGATGCGTAGTAATCAATTCCGTCCATTAATTGTATAATCGGAGACTCATCGGTCTCGACGGGCAATAAACTTAATGCAGTTTTTAAATCAAAATCCATCTTGGAAAACTTATTTTCGATCGATGTTACGCCAAACTTAGTACAAAATTCCTTAATTTCTAAATATAATTGCCTTTTCAATTAACGTTAGACTTTCTGTAGTTAATTAATTCTTTTTTATCTGATCTTGTAAATTTAAATTATATATTTTATAACAATCTTATATAATACTGGCCTCCTCAAGCTTATACTTTAAACGTTCGGGCGTTCACCGTTCGTAATTTAATTTAATCAAGTTTTCATTTATATATTTCAATTGCTCATAAATATCAGTAAGTTCTTGAGCCATTACATTCTAACATTACTTATTTAATTCAACTTTTAAAATAAAATTTTACTTTTATTTTCTAATATTAGGTACCTACCAAAGGTATTACAATTATAAGCACATACAATTCATAACATTATTAGCTTACGTAGCGCTACATCTAAAAATCTTTAAACGAAAATTCTCAAATCATCGAAATTTTAAAAATAAAATGAAATATTTGAACTAGGGTTCAATGCATACATAATTTTCTGGGAGCTAATTTCCTACACACATTAATTACTGTCCACAAACCATTTTTAATTTTCATTCCTGGCCCCTGGGTTTGATTCTCTCTGCGCAGTCAGCAAACCTGGCTCCTTCCAGACTCCGAGGAGTCTGGAAGGAGCCAGGTTTGCTCGAGCCAGTGTTGTCTCGTCGAGCAAAGGATCTTCTTAATGCTTTGCCAATAATTCGATTGTCAATCCAGTTGAGATGCCAATTTTGATACTACTTAAAGACGAAGTAAATTTCTAACAATAGAAGCAGGGCCAGAATTATCATCATTATGATGCTGATGCTCGACAAATGATATTGAAGTTGTTCTGTAGTGGCACGAAGAGCTGATCCGATCACATTTTGATTAATTACTTCTTCTTGTTTCTTTGGATAATTTGAATTGCACATGGTAACTTAAGTCTTAGATATTATTTTATTTATTTTCACAAACTGTTTAGTACAACTGCACTGGATAGTCACGGAGACAGTCACGGCATTATTCAATTCAAAGTTTATTTAAATGCAATTCACGCGCGGCAGCAACTTGACGCCTGATCCTGAGACCCCGTGGCAGGGTCGCCATGTGAGGATGTGAAATTATATGTGAAATGAAACACTTGACGACTCGTTAGCGACTGCCTTTATTAAATGAAATCTTCTTATTTATATGACAATAACTTACATACCACATTACATACTACAGCTATTGAAGTTCTGGCCACAATATCACTTTATAGGAGATTTTTAATCTAGGTATATAAAATATTTAAAACTAGTACCTGGATATTCTCTATTAGCTTAAAAGTAGGTAAGTAAAAAAAACTTCTTTACACCGCCATCCGGCGACTTGGCGACGCACTTAAAAAGATCCTTCAAAAAATATTGAAAGGCTTAAATAGAAATTTATTTATCTACTTTTTATATTTTTTAGTGTCGGGGATTACTAAAAATTTTTAATTGTTTTTTTTTTATTAAAGAATAAATTTAGCCTATCTGAAACAATTTCAATGGAAATTACATCTTTATAGATTGTCATGGTCACTTGGATGGAATTCAACGCGCCGAACATGACCGACCGCAGGGCGAGAACTCCCAGTTTCGGCAGCTGCTTGCAGCTGAAACCGAAACCGGTTTTTGTTCGAAACTCTACCGAAACCAAACTTTCGGTTGGATCCTAGTTTTAACAGTGCAAATGTCAAATTTAACCAATGACACGTAAGCACTTAGCAGTGTTCACATTCACCAATAAAAATAAGCCATTTTCACATTTGCATAGATGGCTCACTGGATTTTTAACGCGAATAATATAGCATATCGATCTATGTTTAGTAAAGTCCCAATATCCGCGGGTCTGGGATTCGTATGATTGATTACGGAGAGCTCGGAGGTATCAAGGGAATGTCGCGGCCCTCACAACCACACGAGGAGGACTAAAATATATACTTATGTGTGTTAGTCCAAATCCTTCTATTGATACGTTTTAAAGGGAGAAAAGGAGATATATTGTTAACTTATTACTGTTATGTAATGAAGAATGTAAGTAAGAATGGTGAAATGAAGAATGTAAGAAAGAAAAAAGAATGAATGTAAGAATGGTAAATATACTCATTGGTACAGTGATTGTTACAGCGGAGTTACATACTCGTAGAACACTGTTCGCAGGTTCGAATCCTATATTTAACTAAGAAAGGTTCTAAATAAGGATTGGTAGACTTAAAAAAATTCTTCAGCTAAACATACTACGATATCTATTGTCATAGAACATAATTATACATTTCCAAAAATATACCATAACCTCACGGTCGTGTAACCGATAAGGATTTTATAACAAAAATGTATATTAAGGAATAAAATATTTAACATTAATAAACAAAAATAAAAAATTAAGTAACTTCCGACATTGTCATGCAGTAAGCGGGCTGATGATGGTGAATTATAGCTAAGAAAATTCTCGATCACATTAGCTTTCAAACATAAAATAAATAAATGTCCTAACCAAGAGCATGTCTATGTCTAGGAGGAGTAAGTACATGTCTAATGGCCGATTTCTTAATGAGAGAGATAAACTAGAGATTGTTATTCGGCAGATATATTTATTCTAGGGTTAAAATTTCGATGGTTGTCTTCAATACCTACTCTAGGGGTCCTCTAGACCCAAATTTAATGTATGTACTTAAAAAATATTTACTACCTACTTCTCCGTTCTAATAAAAGTGTGTTACTTATTATTTGTTTACGCTAAATTATGTAAAGTTTTTTTCAATTTTTTTTTTCATTTTTTTTGAATATTTTTTTTTCAGACAAATTTTCATGGGAGAGCGAAAAAAAAATAGACGTTTTTTTTGGGCCACCCTAATATATATAATCACCTCTATTTCTTTAAAACAATAAAAATTTTCACAAGTGGGAAGGAAATATTATTCATTTTATATTTGACATTCGAAGGATCGTTGTACAAGCATGTACAGTGCCATGTAAACTCTACACTGTAGAGTTTTTACGCACACACTGACATTAGTAAGTTAACTGCCAGGTATAAAGTCAGCCCAATATTTATCCTTAGGACAAAAATATTCGGGGGTTACTTTTTAAACTGGTGTAAAGAAAACGAAATCTCCAGTTAAGTCACGTTAACTAACGGATAACTCTAATCGTAGTCCAATATCAATATCAGTAAAGTATTTTAATAGCTTTAATAGATTTGAAATTAGCAGAAGACCTTATGACAAATGCCTTTGAGGCCTTATTTACTATATAATTTATGTGCTCATCAAATAATAATTTATAATCCACTATTATTCCAAGATCCTTCATTGTATCCTTAAAGACTATCTCATTATTTTCAATCTTGTAATTAAACTTTATCAAATTAGACTTACGGCTAAAGGTCACCGCATAACACTTCGTTACATTAAGATTTAATTTATGTACGATACAGTAGTCACTAAACCTGTCCAAGTCTTCTTGTAAAAGATGACAGTCACGAAGTGAAGAAACATTTTTCATTATTTTGGTATCATCCGCGTATAATAGAAATTTAGAATAGTGGAAACAAGAACTGACATCATTCAGAAATATCGCGAATAATAAAGGTCCCAATAGCGAGCCTTGAGGAACGCCTGAGGGTACTGATACCCACTTCGACGTAAGTCCATTGATGGCGACAGCCTGCGACCTATTGTTAATATAAGATGTAAACCATCGAAATAGTTTTCCGTGTATTCCCGCGGAAAGTAGCTTCTGTAGTAGAATAGAGTGATCTATACGATCAAAGGCTTTTGAGAAATCAGTGAATAACACGTCAACCTGAGCACCAGAATCCATATGTGAGATAACATAGTCATAGGCAAGAATTAAATTTGATGTAGTAGACCGTGATTTTAAGAATGTTGCTCGGGAATAAACCAATAATATATCGTTGAATAAACCTGATTATATACAATTCGCTAGAAAATTTTAGCGAAAGTACAGAGCTTAGATATTGGTCTATAGTTTTTGATATTGGACTTATCGCCTCCTTTGTGCACAGGAGTGACAAAGGCTGACTTCCAAATACTAGGGACATAACCTTCTTTCAGAGATCGTAAAAATAATATGCACAGGGGAGTTACCAAGCTTGTGGCACACTTAACAACTAGTAAAGGAGGAATGTCGTTAGGTCCGGAGCCTTTGTTCAAATTTACTGATCTTAAAAGTTTAAGTAAATTTTCCGGATCCATCTGAACATCTCCTATTGAGTTATGATTAGTATGTGGCGCTTCAATGCATAAATTAGTGGGGGAATTAGAGTTAAGAAAATTGGAGTGGAAATATAAGGCAAAAAGATTACAAATTTTGTCACCAGTAGTGGCTTGCTCTTCTTCATAGGTCATAGAGGAAGGAAACATAGAGGAGGCTCTAGAATTGCTTTTAATGAAAGACCAAAAGACTTTAGGGCTTAACACTATTGGGGGAATGACTTTTTCACTATTTCAGGCATAACTTTTTTATTTTTTTATTTTCTTTAATAAATCTTTTTGCACCTTACAGCTCTTGTAAAGTCAAGGTAAGCAATACTCATCTTTGGAGCCGTATTTGAATATTATATCTTCGCAACTCTCTGAGTGATAAGGGGATCGCACTTTTTGATGAAATCGGAGCCTATACTGGAGCTAACGAAAAACATTTCCAATGTCGAAATGCGTGGTGATAGTATTAACGAACAATTAATATACATGTGGTGGGTTCAGTAATTTTTACTAAATACACTTTTTCTATTAGCGCGTCCGTCCTTGAACCGACCCACCCCCGCTTTTGTCCACAGCGGCGGGTTAGGGGGAGGGGGAGTGACAAATTGTGATAGGATGAGTAGACATAACAAACGCTCATTTAATAGTCGTCAAAACAGTGCGCCTCGATACTGAGAGATGACGACTTTGAATATTACTAAAAGTAACACAATATTTTATATTAGACATAGACATAGACATTTTTTCTCTCAATACAATATAAAGCTAATCACTATATGTATATATTATAGTAAGTACATATTTTCAGTTTCATAGACAGTTGTTAGTACGATTACTTTTACAACAGCTTAAATTTCTCCCTTCAAGCGCTAGTCCGACTCGCACTTGGCCGGTTTTTCGTACTTTCGCTGACGCATACGAACGCATAGGTGTTCTTAAGGGCTGTGTCAGTTTGAACTGACCGACAGCTTCGAAGCTTTCTGTTCCATGTCCGATATCCTATTTCACCCCTCTGTCTTGCTTTTTAAGAGCCATAGTCCTTATAAGCAATTTGCCAAAATCTAAAGTTTTGAAGAAAAGTCACATGTACAAAATCATACTTTTACAAATATAAATAATTGAGTTTCGGGGTACTTTTCAATACCCTCATATCTCGATCGACCATCTCCTATCAATAAACGCGCATCTGTCGGAACGCGAATATCGACAGCAGATGGTTGATTTTCCCCCGTATTTCAGTGTCATGAATATGCGTTTCAAACTATATTTATTCTGCTCAAACTTACACAACGTACGGGAAATACGACAAGGATGGGAAAAATGTAACGATATACACAATTTATCGCCAATAATTCATCTATGACTCAGTGTTCGCCGCTCAAGAGACAGTGAATGTGTGTGTCAAAACGAATCGAGTGTTTTATGTGTTTTGGGTGTTTTTCTTTAATCATATGTGGAAAATTGTGTATTCATCATAAACTGCTAAGTAAGAAACAATACCTAAATCATAACTTTATAAAACTAACTATAAATTACTTTTTATTCATAATTTTATAAAACATCGGCTGCCACTTTGCGCGCCTTTCCCCTGCATATTAAATTGTAATGCAACAAAGAATACTACAATAAGAGCCAAAGTAATTACCTATACTTGTAACTAAATACTTATATAATGTAAATACTATATTTAAATAGTAATTATTACATCGACTAAAATCAATAATTCATAATCACTAATTTTGTCTATTTTTGCATAAAAAAATTTAAATCCGATCGTGTTAAAAAATTGTTCAATCAACTTCATTTAAATCATTTAAACATAGAAGAGCAAACGATTATTGAATTTATGTGTGCCTAATTTTCGGATATATTTCTACTACCAGGTGACAACTTGACGACTACAGACATTTACAAGCATCGTATTTATTTAAAAAATAATGCTCAGCTAATTTTCAGCAAACCATATAGGATACCATACTCACAAAAATCAGAGCTGAACAAACAGATTAGTGACATGTTACGCGATGGTATAATAGAACCGTGTCAGTCAGATTGGTCGTCACCATTAATATTAATCCCTAAAAAATTGGATAATTCAGGAAGTAAAAATGGTCATCGATTACAGAAAGTTAAATAATAATATACAGAATGATAAATTTCCTCTTCCAAATATAACAGAAATTTTGGACCCCCTTTCAGGTTCTGTATATTTTTCTACACTAGATCTGTCAAATAGTCACTATCAATGTGACCTTGAGCCTAGTAGCCGAATATACACTGCTTTTAATACTGGACAATTTCGAGTTGTAGATTTAGTCAAAGGCAATGGTGCTGTTTCTCTTTCAGGACAGTATCAAATGACAAGAATGCCCATGGGACTAAAAAGTAGTCCTGCTGCTTTTTAAAAAATGATTACGATTGCAATGTCAGGGTTGACGTACGAAAAATGTTTAATCTACTGAGATGATTTGGTTGTATTTTCTAATTCATTACAGAGTCATTCAAAAAATCTCAAAATTTAAAACTTAATCCTCATAAGCGTAACTTTTTAAGAAAACAAATTTTATATTTAGGTCATACTATATCCCGTGAAGATATTTCGCCCGACATAGAAAAAATTAAAGTTTTAAGTAATTGGCCAACTCCAAATAACTTAAAAGAGTTAATAAGATTTGTAGCGTTTGCAAATTATTACCGGAAGTTTATAAAACACTTTGCAATGATTGCATACCCTCTTACAGAGTTGACTAAGAAAAATGCTAAATTTAAATGGGATGAAAAATGTCAGTCAGCTTTCTTAACCTTAAAATATTTAATTTCATCACCTCCCATACTTGAATGTCCAAATTTTGCCCTGGATCATAAATTTATATTGCAGACAGACGCCTCACAACATTAATTAGGTGTTGTTTTGTGTAATTCGAATAGTAAACCAATTGCATTTGTGAGTAGAAATTTAAATAAATCTGAACTTAATTATCCCACAATAGAGAAAGAACTTTTGACGATTGTGTGGGCTGTTAAACATTTAACAAGTAAAGGAAAAGGTTAACGTTATGTCTTATCAAGATGTCAAGTTAATGCACAGGATTGAGATGTATGGCGATTATTGCACCGACAAGAGACCAGCTCTTAAGTTTTGAATGAAAGATTAAACAATTATATCCATTATAAATATTGATTGCGAAACTTTTATTAGCTATCGTTATAAGCCAAGAGAAACATTTTCGCACTGCGGTCCCGGACTTGGCGACGCACATATTAAGAAGATCCTTTAAAAATAAAGGAACTATAAAATAAAAAATATTGATTTATTTTATATAGTTTTTTGTAAAACAGATGATTGCATTTGGAAATGATATTCTGTAACACAACAACTTCATAAATTGTCATCAGCACTTGGATGGAATTCAACGCGCCGCACATGACCGACCTCAGCGCGAGAACTTCCGAATGCAGTTTCGGTTTCGGTCGTAGTTTCGGCAGGTTTGCCGCTGAAACCGAAACTAAACCGAAACCGGTTTATGTCCGAAACTCAACCGAAACCAAACTTTCGGTCAGACACTCGTTAAAGTCTCAGCGAATTCCATTCCATTTGAAACTCTGATTATACCCATGCTACCACAAACTAATTGACCATAAGTGGACCTTCCACTATATTGGACTATAGATACGACGCCTATAGGTAAGTAGATATATTTTTACCAGCACTTATAAAATTTGCATGCATTTTTTAATGCAATAAGCGAGGTTCTAGTATCATATCATAGATATCTAGTATCATGCTGCAGAATCAGATGGAGACTATCACAATCTATTTACATCCTATTCATTGGAGCCTTTTCAATGAGCCCAAACACGATACGTCTGCTGTACCTTACTCAAGAGTTGGGATTTATGCAGGTTCCAAGTAATGCTGCATCATCAGGTGCAAACTAAGAGCATAGTACAAATGATCACTATTAATTATCCTATGTCCTATTCATTGAGATCACTAAAATGAGCCCAAAAACGATACCTCTGCTGTAAGTTTGTAGGAGTTGGATTTCTTGGGTTGGTAGATTCCAGGTGATGCTGAAGCATCAGCTTAACGTTGAGTAAGTGAAGGCAACATTATTAAAGTGCCAGGATACATAATATTGAACCGATCAGATCAGTGGAAGTTGCTTACAACCTTTCATCAACTAGATAACCCCCGTATTGTCAGACAGTGAGCGAGCTACTGATGATAAATTATAGCTAAGAACACTCTCGATCATGTCAGCTTTCATACAAAAAAAACTGCATCTCGGTTCGGACCTTTCATTTAGGGGCTACGTTAACGCGGACAGACACACAGACAGACAGATACGTCAAACTTATAACACCCCTCTTTTTACGTCGGGGGTTAAAAATAAACAAAATATTAGTAGAGTAATACGAAGTATGTTATATCCCAGGCGCGTGGGAAGTGGTAGTGTCTACTAGCTTGATCATCTTAATGCATTACCGATTGTCAATTAGCGTGATGGTGGCGCGGTGATGGTACAATCACTGTTTACAGCCCTAATAGCCCATTGTGCCCACGTACTCGTGTTCATTCTGTCAGTGAGCCCCACGCGGATCGCGCGAATCGATACCGTGTTTCGACCTCACTCGTTTAATTGAATTCAACAGTGATAACATCTAAGACTGAGTGAACATGTTCCAAGGAAAAGTTTCGAAATGAGTCCCGTGTTTTCGATCGACAAGCCGTACATACCAAATACGATGGTGAGTTTTAAGGCGTTTTTCGTTTTTAATGGTTCTATAATATATAGTTTTTATGGTTTCGTACCTCGAAAGGAAAAAATATCGCTTTGTTGTCCGTTTGTCTGTTTGTCAATACCCTTTCGTATATATATATATATAATAGAAGCCCTAATAAAATTCTAATACCGATTCCTAAGAGACTCCACCTTCCTGGAGGGTGGATAGAATTGTACCACAGGATGTTCAAAATCTAATGTATTAATCTAAATAATATAACATCGATGTCCAAATCAGACTTACTATTATATAATATAATTTTAATATTTTTATACATAAAATATAATGTGTAATTTTTTTATACTTAAATTATTATTATGATTAATGAAAGATAATATTAAATTACCGAATAATTATGCTTATTGTTTATTACTTATAAGTCTAGACTCAGAATCAATATACTTTTTCTCAGTAAAAATTACAACACATACTTTTTTAAATATACAAAATAAATTTACACAATTTAACATTTTTTGAAGATAAAAAATACTTGACTTGTAATATTTTGTATATTATAAAAATGTTTTAAATAATTTTCTTACTTATTATCAAGGTTTTAAATATTTTTTAATAACTAATTAGTACAAATCCTATTATTATATTTGTATGCTACAAGGTTTTCATTTAGTATAATCTAATAATACATCGAAGCAAATATGGAATTACCGAAATATGATTTCCCGAATTATTCATTTGGGTAAAAATAGTATGCTCTTCGTTTAGTTTATTCGTTTGTACTAACACTACTTATACAATCTGTGTAAATTTGTGAACATTCTGTATTTGTTTGTATCTATACCACGGTATAAGGTGCCCATAGAATCAAATTCCGCGTTATTTACCTCGGAATTGCGTGTTGTGACCAAAATTATTGCCTAATTCCGAGTGTTAAGAAATAAAAAATTATCTGCATATTATATAAACAAATGAATGCAACAATATAATAGTTTCAAATAAATATACAATTATCATAAATTAGGTGGAAATATGATAAATATATAATCTTGGTTTTAGTTCAGTTTTATTTTCATACGAAAAATGTAAAAAGTTTATAAATACTAATAATACTTTAATAAGATATAAAGTTTCTAAATAGTCTGACTTTAATAAGATATAAAGTTTCTAAATACTCTGACTTTAATATAATATAAAGTTTCTAAATAGTCTGACTTTAATATGATATAAAGTTTCTAAATACTCTGACTTTAATAAGATATAAAGTTTCTAAATACTCTGACTTTAATAGGAAATAAAGTTTCTAAATACTCTGACTTTAATAGGATATGAAGTTTCTAAATACTCTGACTTTAATAGGAAATAAAGTTTCTAAATACTCTGACTTTAATAGGAAATAAAGTTTCTAAATACTCTGACTTTAATAGGATATGAAGTTTCTAAATACTCTGACTTTAATAGGAAATAAAGTTTCTAAATACTCTGACTTTAATAAGATATAAAGTTTCTAAATACTCTGACTTTAATAGGAAATAAAGTTTCTAAATACTCTGACTTTAATAGGATATGAAGTTTCTAAATACTCTGACTTTAATAGGATATGAAGTTTCTAAATACTCTGACTTTAATAGGAAATAAAGTTTCTAAATACTCTGACTTTAATAGGATATGAAGTTTCTAAATACTCTGACTTTAATAAGATATAAAGTTTCTAAATACTCTGACTTTAATAGGATATGAAGTTTCTAAATACTCTGACTTTAATAGGAAATAAAGTTTCTAAATACTCTGACTTTAATAGGATATGAAGTTTCTAAATACTCTGAAAAATATAATATCAGTACCAGCAAATTTGAACGTGAGTTCTATAAAATATCATAGGATATTGTTTGTGCTGGTACCGACATCAAAATTAGGAAGATTGTTAATTTTTTTGCCGAATTTAAAAGGGGAATTATTTAGAAAATAAGTTTTATTTCTTACATTTTGTGTATTTTTACATTGAATTTTAGAAACTAAGTTTTATTTCATACTCTTTTGTTCATTTTTACTTTGGAAGTCGGTTTTAATTTTTTGTTTAAAAATAGTTTTGTTTAGCGTTTCATATTCCGGTGAAACTTTTATAGCTCGAAAAAACTGCGACTCTCGATGCAAAGACTATTTTTAATCTTCCCGCTTTGTCTCGCCCACCGAACGGGTGTTCGGTGGGCGAGTCCAACACGAACTTGATCGGTTTTATTAAGGCCTTAGGGTCAGTTCACACCGCGACGATACGTGACGCAATGTGGCGCTGTATTTTTGAAACAGCAATACAAAGCTGTTTTTTTTTGTGTCATATGACATCAGTGATCATGCACTGCACATCTCTTTTACTCCTAGTCTATTGCTTATATTACCGACTCCGCGAGAGAAAAGGTTAAAAAAAAACTCTACTTATAAAAAACTTTTACGGTGCACCTTGGCATTCGAACTATCCGTGTTCAATTCGGGGATTGCAATTATTAATTTTGTATTTATATTATTATCACTCAATACTTACTTAGGTAAGTGACTCCGACTCGCTTATATTATTGAAATCAGTTGAACTAACAATTTGCTCACAAGCTCACAACGAGCCCTTCTTGTCTTAAGACACTCGATTACGTTAGTGAAGTTCTTCGGCTAATCCGCGATACATGCTCAGACACAAATTACACTGTATGATAAAAACATCCTAACGTTATAATAACAAGTAGGTTTAATATACTAGTACCTGGGTAACCGAGCTTTTCTCGGAGTTCTAAGAAATTAAAAAAAAAAAAAGAATCACAAAAAATATTTATGTGACCGGGATTCGAACCCACCACACTACCAATTTTTGAACAAAGCAAAAATTATACAAAGGTACGCATACCAAACTGCTAATCAGACAGACATAATAAAGTCTAAATTATTGATTTATTGTTGCACGACGAAAGAAAACATATATAGCTCAAAAAATGTGTAGATTCCAAGGAATAATCTAGATCGATATTTCTCCCCCCGAACTCCCTGTATTTTCCGATAGTTAGTTGCCGAGATTTCGATTATATATAATTATACAAGATTGTCTTGTATAAAGTATTATGATACTTCGTTTAGTTTTAATTTCATCTAATCTTAAACAAAGTAACAGTAGCGCGCTACAAGGCTACCAATTTAAAAGTCAAAGTATCTGTTCGTGGAATCGTAGCATTTCCCAAACGGTTGAATCGATTTTGATATACTTTTTTTTTTCGTTAAAAAGCTGATGTGTATGAGAATTTTCTTCTCTATAGTTCATTATCATCAGCTCGTTTACTAATCGAATCTAAACATTAACAGCGTATATCAACGTTGTTTGTTACTCGAGCGTCGGTGAGCACGTGAGCGGCGTGAATTGTGAACAAGATTTCAAGAGACTTCAACGACTTGGCAATTGACATGTGGGTAAAATGACATCGATTATCTAAAGCGTCAGCGCGTGGAGTCTTGGGCGCGAATTAATAGTTTGAACGTCGCCAATAAAGGAAGAAAACAACCAATTACTTTGTGTTTTAATGGCTCGGCAAATGACACCCCCCCCCCCTCCCAACCTCCACCCCGCACTTGTGTATCACCCGCGACTATTTACACTGCGGTGAATTACAGCCGCTAGCCACACTCCTTAATACTAACTTGTATACGTTAAGTCGTTATTGTCAGTCACTCTGTACACTCTGTACAGTATGCCTACACTGTGGAAGTTCACTATGATCTACGATTCAGTATATCAGATAGTAGCTTTTGTCCTGATTTGAGAGGTTTACTTAAGTCACAATTGTTGTAGAGTTTCTAGAATACTTTTGTACCTAGAAGACTTTTTTACTTGTTAACTTTTCACACTGTCACAGTAATTGTTAGAGAAACACATGAAGTAATAGATCACAATATATTCTAAACAGCCAAAGTGATTTTTATCGATGCTTAGAATGATTAACAGATGACTACGATGGTATGAGACAACACCGACTGCTATTATACTCTTATTCCGTGGGTATTGTATGAGATAGACGTGTAGAGCGATGATAATCATTAATTTCCAATCAAAATTCAAGTTTATTTTGTTGATAGTAACGTGCTTAATATTAATCTAAAACTAATAACATCGGGAAAAATGCGGCAGTTAGCGGCAACATCGGTGCGGGATAGAAGTCATGTAATTTTCATAACGCAATGACATCACATGTATTATTAAATTGGTCGCTGGACAAATGCTTTTATAGTAATAAGGAAAATTTTGAATATTTAAATAATGTGAAAAAAAAAATACATTATATAATTAATTACAAATAAAAATATAAAAAATGTATCTATGTAATACATTGATTAATTGAATTGTATTAGTTGACATTACCATAATAATTGTGCTTTAATGCATAATAATTAATAATATATTTATTTTGATGTGACCTTTAAATGCCTATTATCAATATAAGTTACTCTGAATTCTAATGTGTTAGTTTTAAATGATTTAAATAATTTATATATGCATTAAAAGAAATCAATAATTTGAATATTTCCACACCTCTTAAGAAGTAGAAATTGTGAAACTAATTAAACTCAAGAACACTGTACACCAATTTAATTCTCGGAAATAAAGAATATTATTATTTTTTTTCTAAATTTTCATTTCCTCTTTACCCCAAAATTTAATTTTATTCAAATTTGGGGTAATGAAGCGTTTTACTAAAGCTGCGGGCTTGTGGCCAAGCAACTTCGGGTAAAGTATAAAATTAAGTAATGGACAAGAATTTCCTGACGATTCGGCGTGTATTGAGGATTACAGACTTTTGCAGGGTGATATATGTGAGTGGATGGATTTTGAGTGTTTTAAGGCTATTGTGTAATGTATTTGGTATGATGCCAGTATTCATGATTGGTATAGTTTTCACTGCGTTAACTTTCCACTATGATTTTAGTTCAATTGTTAGGTCTATATTTTATTTTGTGACTTTGCTTGTGTGTGTGGTAGTGAGGTTGTGTGAATTAGGTATGGCGATGTCTGTGAGGTAAACAGTTCTATTTCGTTTGTCATGAAATGTTATGTCAGGTCGGTTGTGATGTATGGGTTTGTCTGTTAATATTGTCCGGTCCCGGTCTGATATAGTATAGTCTAGTATGATTTGTGGCGTGTATTTATAGTATGGAGTTTTGACTGGGATGAGGTTGTGCTTAAGTGCAAGTATCTGGTGAATGATTGCTGCTACTTGGTCGTGTTTGTGTTTGTAGTCTGTTTGTGTGATGGATGAGCAATCGCCTATGTGTTGTATTGTTTCCGGTTGCTTGCGGCATTGGCGGCAATGGTCGCTGCTAAAGTTACGGTCTCTTATTATGTGTTTCCTGTAATTCTTTGTATCTATCACCTGATCCTGTATTGCCAGCATAAACTCTTCCGTTTCAGGAAACAGCTCTCCATGTTTTAACCATGCGTTTGACGCTATTTTGTCAACGACATTACTGGTAAGATCAAGACGGTGCCGGCCATGAAGGGATTTTTGTGTCCATGTGTCGATTTTTTGATGGTTTGTGTAGGTATTAATTGTTTAGTGTTGTCAGAGAGTGGTGTGTGAGTGTCAGCGCAGCAATAGCTTGGTGAAGTGTTTTTGTTTGTGCGTGGTTGTAAAATAATGTTCTGAGAAGTGTTATTTGCCTATTGTGTAAATTTAAGATATCTATGAGTCCTCTACCACCTTCAATTTTAGGTAAAGTCAACAGTTGGACACAAGCCCTTTTATTAATCTTTGTAGATTTTTCTTTTATATATATATATATAGCGTATGTATTGATAGCTTTAATTGTGTTTTTTTTGCGTTTAGATGTGTATGTAGTATTTTATGTAGCCTTTCTTTAAATTTCTGTTATAGTAGTTTTTTAGTTTCTTTGTAATGTATTTGTTGTGACTGGTAGTATCCTAGGTACTTGTATCCATCCAGTGGGTCAACTGTTTCAATTATTTCATCATTGCTAAGATTGTATTGTGTATTTTGTGATTGTATTGTACCTTTTTTTACTACTTGTATTTTACATTTATCTATACCGAACTCCATGTATATGTCGTTTAAGAAAGTTTGTGTAAGGTCAGCCATGGTTTAAGGTGTGAGTGTATGGTGTGAATTATATTTAATCTTAAATCCGTGGTCATTTTCATTAAGAATGTACGAAAGAGGATTGAGTGCAAGGCAAAACCAAAGAGGACTTAAGGAGTCTCCTTGGAATATACCTCTTCTTATGTAAATATAGTCGGTTTGAATAGTTTTAGTGGAGTCAAAATTTTTCTATTTGGTATGCCTGTTTGGCATAATTTTTTCGAGGCAACTTGTTATTGTGGGACTAATTTTATAATCCTTTAAAATATAAATAAGCCAGGAATGTGGTACAGAATCGAAAGCTTTCTTGCTATGGTTCTTCAAGCTATGGTATATACTACGCTTTTTTAGAGCCTGTTGATCACAACAGACTCCGTAATATCAATTACGGAGTCTATGATAAGTTGTTCCTTGCATCCTTGACTAAATTTGCGGCACCCTTGTTGTTCTTCGGCTAGAATATTATGTTTGTGTATATGTGTGTATATTGAATCACTTATGCAGGCTGTAATAATCTTGTAAATATTTTGCAGACAGGTTATGGGTCTATTTTTTGCTAGCCTATTTGTTGTGTAATAGTGTATGTGTCGATGTAAACTTTTTGTACCAAAAGTTGTGTATATTGTCTGATCCAGTTGCTTTCCAGTTGTGTGTTTTAGCTATAACAGTTTTCATCTGCTCTAGCTGTATCTGTCCGAATTCCATTTCGGACATGTCTTTTAGTCTCGATTTATCTTCTTCAATCCACTACTATCTTACTGTTTTTGAGTTGGATGTGATCATATATTTGACTAGTATGTATGCATGGATTCAGGAGTGGGTGTAAGGTTGTTGTTAGGATTATTATGTTGGTTACTATTTTTTTTTGTAAGTTTTCTGTAAAATAGCTTTTCGTGATTACTGAATTCTTTATTCTGTGTTTTTCTGATTTTGCATTCATTATATCTTTTTAATCGATTGGATAATAAGTTTAGTTTTTGTTTGAGAGTATCTAAAAGTTGCATATTGACAAAAATAAGTGTCAATGTCATTTTTGACATTGACAGATGTCATGAAGTAAAGCCTATCTAGTTTATTTTAGTTGGCCAAAAGGCTATAAATAGTGTAGACGTATATTTTGTGTTAGGCATATCTCATAATTATGTAATACGTATCAGTGTTAAGCACCAATAAAGGAGAATATAAGAATTATTGCTGTATTATTATCATTACCACTCAAGCACAAGAAGGACATACAAATCAAGAGGCCGTAGCTCGCTACATGGTGTCAGAAAAAGAAGTAAAAAATAAGTTGTCAAGAAAACGAAAATCATGAACGCAAAAGGGGGTACATCGAAAACTCTTGGAACTCTTGGAAAATTTTCTAATGGAATTAGAAAACGCAAGTCATGCCTGTGAGTTTGGTTCGCTACGCGAATACGATGGCGCAGAAAAGTGAAGAATCAATCAATGCAGCAGATGGAAAAGAAGAAGCCACAATATACAAGGTACACAAAAGTCGTCGGCCCAGCTCCCCCCCATACTAGAAAAGAAAAAACTCAAGATCCCCATCACGCCAAGGTCACCCAAGGTGAAGTAAAGCCTATCTAGTTTATTTTAGTTGGCCAAAAGGCTATAAATAGTGTAGACGTATATTTTGTGTTAGGCATATCTCATAATTATGTAATACGTATCAGTGTTAAGCACCAATAAAGGAGAATATAAGAATTATTGCTGTATTATTATCATTACCACTCAAGCACAAGAAGGACATACAAATCAAGAGGTCGTAGCTCGCTACATGGTGTCAGAAAAAGAAGTAAAAAATAAGTTGTCAAGAAAACGAAAATCATGAACGCAAAAGGGGGTACATCGAAAACTCTTGGAACTCTTGGAAAATTTTCTAATGGAATTAGAAAACGCAAGTCATGCCTGTGAGTTTGGTTCGCTACGCGAATACGATGGCGCAGAAAAGTGAAGAATCAATCAATGCAGCAGATGGAAAAGAAGAAGCCACAATATACAAGGTACACAAAAGTCATCGGGCCAGCTCCCCTCCATACTAGAAAAGAAAAAACTCAAGATCCCCATCACGCCAAGGTCACCCAAGGTCAGCTACACCTGGATCCAGAACAACTTCGTGTGTAAAGTGCAACACATCGCATGGTCGCCGCAACTGTCCAGCATGGAAACACAGATGCAGGTCATGTTTTAAATATGGACATTTTACTAATTTATGTTTTAAGAAAAATAGTGTCAGGACTATTGTTTCTGGGGTAGGTAGCATAAATCTCGATGATGAATCAAGCCCCAAAGGTGTTAAGGCTGAGAGATTTACAATTGTTCAACATTAAAAATATAAAGTCACAAAATGCCGGTACAAATTTGAAACACAGACAATAATTCCTGGCATTATTCTCTTAAAATAAACAACAAAAATGTAGATTGCCTAATTGACACTGGAGCAGACATAAATGTAATGTCTTATCAAGTCTTTAAACAATTGAATCTTAAATTTGACAAACAGAGTAAAGAAATGTGTAAAAAATATAATATCTTCACCTATAGTGGGCACAGAATTCCGATAATATCAGTGTCAAACATTTGTTGTTTACTTAAAATCAAAACGAAACAGGAAAACATTACTTTTGTTGTAACAAAATTAAATAATCCAACTGTGATTGGTTTACCCACTTGTATAAAGCTAAATTTAATAACAAAAAACTTTTCTGTAACAATGGAAAATAACAAAAATGTTGAGCAAATGTATAAAATATGTATCAAAAAACTTGTGACAAAATTGTGACCAGTGATAATGATGTGTTTCAGGGTCTGGGCTGTCTCCCATACGAACACAGCATCGTACTAAAGAAGGATGCTATTCTGTGAATTGATCCTCCTAGAAAGGTACCTTTCGCGTTGGTTGAACCGTTAAAGAAAGAGCTTCAACTCATGGAAAACATGGGAGTCATACGGAAGATGAACAAACCTACTCTCTGGGTGAGTAGTTTAGTTATAGCCACGAAAAAGAATGGTGGATTGAGAATTTGCTTAGATCCTATAAATTTAAATAAAAATTTATTGAGATGTTATTATCCAATTAAAAATAAAGATGAAGTCAGGTATAAATTGTCCAAAGGCTCTTATTTTTCACATTTAGATGCGTTTTCTGGGTTTTATAATATAAAATTAACTAAAGAAAGTAGTGATCTGTGTACATTTCAAACTCCCTTTGGCAGATACAAATTTTTAAGATTACCTTTTGGAATAAACACAGCTACAGAAATTTTCTATAAAACCATGATAGATCTTTTCGGAGACATTGAAGGTATAGTAATTTGGTGTGATGACATTTTAATATACGGTGAAACAATTGAAATACACAATAAAAGGTTAGAGATGTATTCGGAAAGGGCAAGGCAAGTTAATTTAAAATTAAATAAAGCCAAGTGCAAGTTTCTTCTAGAAGAAATATTCTAGCATCATATTTGGGCTATATTTTTAGTAAAGAAGGTGTAAAAATTGATCCAGAGAAAGTTAAAGCCATAAAAGATATGCCCATACCTAAAAATATTAAAGATTTGGAGAGATATCTAGGCATGATTAATATTTTAGCACCGTTTATAGAAAATCTAGCAGAGAAACTACTTACTTACTTACTTACTACTAACTTAAGAAATTTGTTAAAAAAAGATATATTATGGTTATGGGATGAAAATTGTCAAAAGTGCTTTGATTTATTAAAAGAAGTCGTATCTAAAGCACCTGTGTTAACTAATTATAATTGCAACTTACCTGTGATTTTGTCGGTAGATTCATCAAAGAATGCACTGGGAGCGGTCTTGATGCAAAACAAACGACCCATTGCATATAGTTCAAGAACACTAACCTCCTATCAACAAAACTATGCTCAGATTGAAAAGGAATTGTTTGCCATACAGTTTGGATGTAATAAATTTCACCAATAAATTTATGGCAGTAAAACAACTGTTCATACTGATCACAAACCTTTAATTTACCTTTTTAAGAAACCTCTTCATGAAGTACCTGCTAGACTACAAAGAATGATGTTATCGTTGCAGGGTTACGACCTAGAAGTGGTTTATGTACCTGGTAAATATATGTATATAGCAGATACTTTGTCAAGAGCCTCACTCAGTGATACATATATACCTCAGTATGAACAAGACTTACAGTATCATGTTAATTCAATCTTTTCTAATCTCTCAGTGAGTAAGCCATATTTAAAATATATATTATTAGAAAGTAAAAATGATGAATCTTTAAATCTGCTCAAGTCTTATATTCAGAATGGTTGACCAAGAAGCAAAAACAAAGTAAGCTGTCTTGCCTTGCTTTTTTCTCGAAAAGGGAGATGTTGCATATTGACAAAAGTAAGTGTCAATGTCATTTTTGACATTGAAAGATGTCATGAAGTAAAGCCTATCTAGTTTATTTTAGTTGGCCAAAAGGCTATAAATAGTGTAGACGTATATTTTGTGTTAGGCATATCTCATATGTAATACGTATCAGTGTTAAGCACCAATAAAGGAGAATATAAGAGTTGTTGCTGTATTATTATCATCACCACTCAAGCACAAGAAGGACATACAAATCAAGAGGTCGTAGCCCGCTACACTAAGAAGTGTGTTATATCAGAATTTTGTGCCTCATGTTGAGAATGAATTTTATACTGTTGAATAAATTTGTTTATTTGTTTTTCTAGGTGAGTTGATCGAGTACCCCTTGCGTACTCGGTGAGTCTTCCTATGCTTGCTCTAAGGCTATTAATTCTGCGTTCCAGACGTTTCTACCACCAAGGTATTGTTAGAGATTTGTTTGTATAGGTAGTATTATTATTTATTTTTACTCCGCTGATTTTGGCTGATGTGTATGCTGCAGTATAGATGTAAGTATGTAATGTGCTAAAGTCAGTGTCGTCTTCAAGTATGTTTGGTAGTATTTCAGTATTAAGGTGGTCAACTATCTGATATATTTTTTTGGAGGGTTTCAGTTTTGACAAGGATGGTCGTGTTGTTGGAGCTGTATCTTTAAATACATTATACCTTCGTTTCTGTGAACATTTCTTTAAGCTGTGTCTCTAATACTGTTGGCAATTTTACTGGTACACGATTCTGCAGTGGGGCTGGATTATCGTTCAGGTTATTAGAACGATCTTCGATTCATCACGCATCACATATGTTTTTGTCTTCTTCTTCTTCGTTGGGGCTTTGGACCGTTAGTTTGGAAGGGTGTTAGGCCAAGATGTGAGTTTTATTATTTTATTATTTATATTATTATTATTATTATTATTATTATATTATTTATTATATGTGTATTGAATATACACATCCATATATTATGTACATAATACAATAAAAATCTAAAATATATGTATAGTATAAAAGTATTAAATATACTTCCCGTTTACTGATACCTGTAACACAAGTTCTTCGGATACTTAGCACGGGGCCAGACTGAAGTGGTGTGAAGCGTCCATAGTATTACTATTGTATAATGAACGTTTGCATACCCGGTGGTTTTACGGTGGGCCAATTCTCAGGTACAGGGCGCCAAGCTACAAAAAAATTGTACTAACTTTTCTTACAGCCTCTTTGAGGTGACGAAAGGGCGGAGGTTAATTAATATCCAAGACAACAATACAAATTCTTATTTTTTTTTGTTTTTAGTTTCCATCAGAAGTTATTGACCGATTTAGTTCAAAATAATATTCCTAAAGAGGTTTTAACATAACCTATCAGCATGGGAACTTTCAAGTTTCAATGCTGATAGGTCAATCTGTTATAGAAATGCCCGGAGCAGGACTAACTTACAAACCACTTGATAGGCCGATTACTCGAAAATTGTTTACTTTGTAAAAAGTTGCGTATGTATCCTTACGACAGACAAACAACACTTTTTTAGATAAACAGACGGACGGGCACAGCGAAACTATAAGGGTTCCTTAAGTACTACGGAACCCTAAAAACTATAACGAAAATAATAAAATGTATAGGATTGACATATTTCGTCGCTAAAATATAACGTACATTTTATTATTTTTGAATTTCGTTATCGTCCCCAAATCTGATATTGTGCCTTTTCTTTTTTTTATTCTTTTACATTTTCTATTCTTTTATATTTTAGCGAGCCTCCGCGATAGCTATAATCAACTAAATAGTTTTCGTCAAGCTACGAATTGTTATTCATAAGCGTCGAGATAAGTCCCAGTAAACAGCGAAACTATATCGCGATTAAATCAAAAAGATCCCGAGAATTCCCTCCCGAGCCAACGGAGGCCAGAGTAAATTGTAGACATTTAATTTAAAGTTGGAACTTCGAAATGGAAAAAACATTTGATTCGTTCTCGCTTCAAGTATGTTTAATTAGTGCTTCGAAAACACTTCCTGGGGTTAGCCCCAGGAAGTGTTTTCGATATTTGGCTTTGACTTGCTAATCGTTATTACTATCTGTGTACTGACTACTGGAGCTTACGACCGCTCTCACTATGCCACACTCGATATCTGCCGCAGCGCTATCCAATAAACAATAAATTATATAAATAAACATTGTTGTAAACCTATGTTTACTTTATTCATCGGAAAATTGGGTACAAAATGACTAAATGAAAAGCGCATTGAAATTGGATTCCTTTATTTCCGTTGATTCCGTGTTGCCGCCAGCCCCGCGCCGCGCTGTACAAAACCTTTTCACTTTTTCGCTTCGGTATTTACATTTTGATTTAATCCAGACGTTTCAAGACGAGATGAATGGTGACTTTTTGCTAATCCAATATAGAAAGTGATTATTGTTATTAATGAGTTCGTTGTGTATTAATATACATATTTATATTTATCATTTAGGTCAGTTCACACCGAAACGGGACGATAAGCAATGCGGTGTGTTTAATTGAACTTTAGCTAACTTAAAAATGAACGATACGCTGCATTTTTAAGATAACTAAAGTTTAATGTTGAACATCTATCTTAAAAATAAAAAATTAAACTCACTTAACCTGATTCGACAGACAACCTTAACCTAAATTGACAGACAAACAGAAATGATGTCGCTTCCTTTCCTGAGTGCTGAGTGCGAGTTTTATCACTGCTCGCCGTGAAGAAGTTAACTACACTTTGTATGGCATCAAATTAGTTACCATTGTTTGCCACTAGTGGCGCTGTTTCGATGCCATACAAATTGTAGTTAACTTCTTCACGGCGAGTAATGGCAAAAACTCGCACACAGCATTCGCTTAGATATTTTAAACTACTCCACGGATTTTAATGCAATTTTTTAGCAATAGATAGAGAGATTCAAAGGGAAAGCTTATAAAATCTATACATATAATAAAATCGTAACTGGTCGCTGTCTGTACATGGAAGATATATAAGAAAAACTATTACAACGAACGACATAGTGCCTAAAACAATGATTTTTAGAAATGTTGTCTCTTTATCTGTTTGTCTGTACGTTTGTACACGATAATCTCAGAATCTACTGAACAGATTTTGATGAAATTTGCTATGGTAGTAGTTTAGGCTATGGATTAACACATATGCTACTTCTTTTTGCGGAAAAATGTACAGTAACGGCGATATTTGTTTTTGCGCGCACGAAGTCAACGGCTTAACCGATTTGAATGCGGTTTTCACTATTGCGTTTTGGTTACACCACTTCACTTAAAATTTAATTAACCGACCTCCAAAAAAGGAGGCGGTTATGCATTCGGCTGTTTATAATATATTTTTATTTTTTTGTATGTTAAACGATTACTCCACCGCCTGTAGACCGATTATCAAAATTATTTTTTTGCTGTAAAGCGTATAATCTCCAATTGGTCTTTTTCACACCAAAGTGGTGTCAAAAAGACCAATTGATGATGAGGAATCGAGGGAACTCGAAATTTATATGGACACATTTAGTGATTTTGACATTTTCTGAAGTAGTCCAGACATATGCTACCAAAAATAAAGATTTTTAACCAAGGTATACCCTGGATTCAAAATTACTGAACAGAACTCCCGAGCCGTTATAGATTCATGTTTGGGGGTTTCGGCATTGTTTAAAGAACTGAAAGCATATGCCACTATGTCAATTAAAATAATCATCATCAATCACCGCGTTCATCACACCATACACCATCACATTATGATGATAATATGTACTTCTCATAGTCTTTTACACCGACACGGATATCTTTGAACATTACTCTGCCGTTTTTCGAAGTATTTTCAAAATTATTTTGTTGCTGTAAAGAACATAATTCGATATTGGTGATTGGTCCCTTAGTCACAAAGGTGGAGACCTGAGGGTCGATTCTGCTAAATAAAACCTGCAATAATACAATTACAACCAATTTCCTATACGCTAAAACTGCCAAACCGGTATTCTGGTAAACGTTACAATAGTGTAAAACGCGCCTTGATTGGTCCAAACGTCACAAAATCAGTTTACGATAACAAGTCGCTTCACATATAATACAATCCAAGTAAAATGAAAGTCTACTTTAAATACGATAATTGAGGTTCAGATGATAATATATATTCATGATCATCATCATCACTACAATATTATATTTAATGCTTATTGGTACATTTTTAAAATGATCACAAATAATGTGGTATTTTCAGAAGCTATTTAGACGGTTACAATATTACCTAATCCTTATCTAGGGGATATATAAGGTTTGGTAAAATCGATTACGGATACTTCGGACATATAATCTACTGCTTATGTATAGACGCTTAATCAGAAAAATAATTGTAGTATATAACTTATTTAGCAAAATATACCTAATATTTGCTAAATAAGTTTTTTGGCACGAACATTCTCCCACGCGGGCGAAGCTGCGGGCAAAATCTAGTGTCTAAATACATTGCACCCGCGCGAAGCTGGAGCGGGTTGCTAGTTAGTAATTCTATTGTTATACAAAAAATTACATCTTTAAAAGTTTTTACATTAGGCTAGAGTATTATGATATATCAGCTGCTTCATTGTCCATCGCAGTTTCTGTAGAAATCGACAAAAACGTCGTGCTTTTTATGATGTTCCCTGTAGCCTGTAGCCAAGTTGCCATCGCTAATTACGAAGACGAAGTTAGATAACAAAAATGTATGAAATTTGACATAAGCATCGTTTAGGCTGGGACGATATGATTCGGAATCCGGAAGGCCGGAGAAAATTCAGAGCGCTGAAAATGAATGAACTCTTCGATTTTACTATTGTATTAGTCCAGAGCTCTATTTTTAATGTCCCAGTCATAAATAGTCCCAGCCAAATATAGTCCCAGCCTTATTGACATAGCGATCTGCTGTTCTTGGCTACTCAAAACTACTTTTAGGCATTGAAAATTGTTACAGGAATGAGTTGGGTCGGATTTAATTCGTAATGGATACAAATTGACGTCGTTAGATACTTACGGGAGCTCGTGAGTCCTCGTGACTCGTGAGTGAGTGAGACAATAGGCAATTACAATGACAGATCGACGGCTCACCGCGCCCCGCGCCCCGCGGCCCGAAACACTGCGCACAGATGAGAGACGTTCAATACAGTATGAGTTGCCTGTAATGTTATACTTTACTCGAGCAAATCTTGTATATATTCATGGGTCCGTATATGTGCCAAACTAACAATTTGGCCATTTTAACATTTTATCGTAAACGCATCCTTGATAAAATAAATCATGTGAACTATTAAATAAAACCTAACCAAGAGTATGTCACGACATCTCTAAGGAGGGTTCCGCAACTATCAACGCGCAATAGGTTTCTTTGAATTGCTACAAAAGTTATTGGCCGATTCCACTCAAAATAATTTTCCTAAAGAGATTTTAGCATGGTTTTTAAGCATGAAAACTTACATATTTATATTTCCTATAGCTTAGAAATGCCAGGGGGGGGCCAACTTATAAACCACTTTGGAGGCCGATTACTCGAAAATAGTTGACTTTGTAAAAAGGTCATGTATGAAACCTTGCCTTTATTTTAAAATACCTATTCAACGATACCCCACACTTTACAATTACATAAAAATAAAATACAAAACACGGAACCCTTAAAACAGACATTTCTGCATGGAAACACGATTTTTAATTGAAGTATAACGGCATATGTAACATGAATTTGAACGTACAAAGTCCAAAGAGTAGTTTGAGACCTGACCTATACGCGGGTAATTCCCGCGTGTTTATTTAAGGTTTTGACCAATCGGCTAGTTTAGTATTTATACATTGGACGCAGCAACGACCCAATTGTGATGAATATAATCTATAAAGTCTATGAATTGAGTTTAAGAGCTGAATTTAGCATTAGGAAAAGACGATAGAAGTGCACAGAGGTTCGACTTAGGTATGAAAACGATGGTTTTGTAGAAAATAGCTATGACGACCTTAATAAGTATTAAGAATATGTTATAAACACCTATTCAATGTTCGTATATTTATGTGCGTAGAAAAAAGTGGATCTAGCTTAATACTAATAATAATATAACAACATAGCTAGACTTAAATAAGTACCTATATTTATAAATTAAGAAAGTATTTATAAGTTAAATGTATACCTAGCAATTAGTTAGTAATTTTTTATAAAATGTATAATGGCTATATGGCTTTTTTATATATTTGGCAATAAAGGCTTCTTTATTTTTTTATACGCGTATAATGGCCAATTTGACATATAGGCCCTTTTACGGTGTTTTTAAAGTAAAGTTTTATCAAATAAACTAACGAAAAAGGGCCAATGGGCAGTAACAAAAAACTAAATAAAACATGTATTTACAAAAGACTGTAGTGTAAATAAGGATGATAGCAACTCTTATTAGGTCGAATCCGTTTGGCGGCTTGGTTGGCATCGGACTCTTTACGTTGGGTGCGGACTGCGGACAAACGAATATTTTTGTGATTCTTTTTTTTTTTTTTTTTATCGTCGCGGTGTGAACTGGCCCTAAGGGGCGTGCTTTGTACATATTATAGTGTCAATACACTCACAAGTCACATAAGTATGATATAAACATCCCGCTCCATCAACATACACCTACATAGTCCAATCTGTTGTGAAGGTTGATGTCGTGTTTAACAATCGCTACAGGCTTATTCATTGAAAGTTATTTACTAGAAGTATCTTTATAAAATTTACAAAGAGTTAAAAGTTATTTTAAAATAAGCAGTAATATAATTATCTTTCTTAATTACACCACTCTTCTCCCCCCACCCTTAATCCTTCCTCGTACCCCTTGGGGGGTCTAAACTTCAATAAGTACTTTGGACTAGGTACAATAAACCGCTTATATAAATAAGTTAATTTAACCGACAACTCTTATACTTAAAATTCAAACGATTCACTGAATATAGCAGGCGCAAAGTATTACATATGCCCGCGGTGGTATAATTTAAAACAAGTCCATGCATTTTACCATCATAGCATGGTGTGTGAAATTAAATACATGGTTTCATTGTTCAAAAATATAATATAACTAGAAATTATCCAATACATAATTTAGAATCATTACTAAATCAGCACAAATCCAGATATTTGGACATACAAAAAAAATATCATAGCCAGAATGTAAATACATAATTATTAAAAAAATGGTTGTCTGTTAAGTCGGTTTACGGACGATAATTTTACGTGATAGCGTCATCACACCGAACGCTTAGGCCGATCGTGCCTCTCTATCGTTTATTCCGCGCTCTCGATTTCACACTCGGCTCAGCCGGAACATGACCTCAAACGTGACAATCAGGCGGAACATGAGAATTTTTCGTGCGTGTTGTCGGAGCTCATCGATCCATAAGACGTTATCACGTCAAAAATTATAATTAGAAAAATAATCCTAGTCATCGTCATAATCATAAATCATCAAAATAGTCAAAATGTACATTTGAGAATTCATAAATGTTGTCAATTCAACGGTGAAAACCCCGTCCAAATAGCATCAGTAGTTTTTTTTGAGAAAATCGCGAACAAACATACAGGTCAAACTAAGAATCTCCTTTTTTTAAATCGGTTAAAAAGTCATAATCTTTATACAGGGTGGCCAAAAAGTCGTAGATCAAACGAAACAGGGAGATAAAGGAGGTAATTTCCAACAAAAAATCTTTCTCCAGCATGGCTATAACTTCATTGCACGAAAAGATATGAACTATTTTTGTTTTTTCAATGAAAGTACCGAGTTTTTTTACAATTTAATCAGTAAAAAGTTAAAATGATTAAAAATAATTTAAAAAAAGCTGTTGTATTATGACTCGATTTTGTATCAATACTACAAAAAATGTATTGCAGCTCTTGGTATCAAACTTAACGAGCAATTAATGTTTTTCCGTAAATTTTGATGCGTTTCAAAAAATTACTTCTCACTTTAAGAGCGCCATTTGAAAATAAAACGTATTACGGAAAGGTGACCCTGTATTATAAAAACTTGCCGGTTTAATGCTGATTAAAATGAGGTACAACACTTTACTTTTTGATCTTTAGTTTTGGTTTTATAATCTTTTTTCATATCAAGGTGCAAATTTCATAAAATGATAAATTCAAAGGAAAAATTAGATTTTTTCTCATACATATTACATAGTAATTTCAGAAGCCATTATGAAATAAAAACAACGATTGTGCCTTAGTACTTTTATTAAATACAAATTTTTACATTAAATGTTCAAAGTTCCTACCTCTGACCATAACGCACAATCTGCACCGCCTAATAAAATTTGCTCGTAATCGGCGGAATGCACCTCTGTTATTTTGAATTTGTAACTTAGCAAACTCGAGCTTTTGTCGTAGTTCTTGTTCGGTGTTATTCTATCCATGATACACTATTTCTTTAAAAGAGCCCCAAACAAAAAAGTCCATGGGATTAAGGTCGGGCGACCGGGGTGGCCATGCAATAGGTCCACCTCGACCAATCCACCGGTTAGGGAAACGTTCGTTCAAATGTTCTCGAACTGCTCTAGTGTAATGAGGCGGGGTGCCGTCTTGTTGCAGCCACATTTCTGCCACTCTATCTTCAGGAATCGCAGCTTCGTTCAGTATTTGGTTCAAATTATTTTGTAAAAAATTCAAATAAATAGCACCATTTCAGCCTTGGTGGCATTTCATGTAGCACAAGCTGCTGGTCAATTATTCCACCCCACATGTTTATCCCAAACAGATGCTGGAATCGATAATTTCTGATGATATGTGGGTTCACTCTGAAGTAATAATGTAAATTGTGGATGTTAAAAACTCCCATTCTTCTAAAATTTGACTCATCAGTCCATAACACTTTGTTGAAGAACTGCGGATCCTCTCTGTGTCTTCTAAGCATCTCTCTACAAAACCTCACTCTAGGTTCATAGTCAGCTGGCAGTAAAGCTTGCACCCTTTGCACGTGGTAAGCGTGAAATTTATTTCTTTTAATGATAAGCTGCACCGTCGATCGTGGGATCCCGAGATTTCGTGATATTTGGCGTTGGCTAATACCAGGGTCCAATCTTAACTGTCTCAGTATTTGCTCTTCATTATCAAATCGTACTACTGGTCTTCCTGTTCTCGCAGCATGCTCCCCGGGTAAGGTTCCCTCCATGTACGCATTATGCACGCGCATAAAGACCGTGTAGTCCGGGAAACGGTCTCAGTTAGGGTAGCGTTGTCGATATTCTCTGGCAGCAGCGCGAGCATTACCGTCGCAAAAACCATAGAGGTAATGCATTTCTGCATACTCCCGTTGGGTGTATGCTCTCCTCGCAGCAGCCATTTTAGCTTATCTAGCCAATCCGAAGTGATCACAAAATCCACCCTGTATATAAAACAAAGTCGTGTTAGTTACACTATTTATAATTCAAGAATGGCTGAACCGATTTGGCTAAAAATTGGTAGGGAGGTAGGTATCTTAGAAACAGGAAACGGACATAGGATACTTTTTATCCCATTCCCGAGGGACGTAAAAATGGATTGCACTTCCAATTTCTCGCTAAAACTCGAGAACGGCTGGATCCATTTGGCTTATTTTGGTCTTGAAGTAATTGTGGAAGCTCAGGGAAGGTTTAAACGGTGAGAAATATTGGGAAAGCTGTAGGTTGTAGAAGTAGGTCTAGGGTTAGGACGTAGGTTACATTGTAGGTCTAATTATTTATTCATTCCAGTTCACATTTAAGACAGAACAACGTGTGTCGGGACAGCAATATTATTATATTTATTAGATTAATAATAATAATTAGAATCAGTACAATGTCAAACAACATAATTTAAAAATTAATCAATATAGGTATGAATATTAAATACATGTCCAATAATAATTACGTGTTTTGTTTGGGACTAGTTTTGGTGCGTCAAATCCACTGAATGAATTACTGACGTATAGACGCTCGCACAGTCGTATCCGACACTAGTAGAAACGTGAAATTTGGACAGTAGTTTTAGTTTACAATGTGAATTACAAGATGTGCACCAAGAAGGGATTTAGGAAAAATCCAGTCTTAAAGGGATTGTAAGTTTGTATGGAAAATCTTTAAATCTGCACCGATTTCAATTAAAAATTGTGATTCTTTAAATTCATTTCATTAGATACATGTTTCAGGATTTATTAGAATTTTCCCTCTCAAGGGTATAAAATAAGGGTTGAAAGTTTGTATGGTCAAAAAAACCTATCCCGATTTCCATTAAATTTTATATCCGTGGTAAAAAATACAAATTATTGAGTGCGTATTTTATAGTTTTTTTTTTAAATATTAAAGTTTATAAAGTGAAAGATTAACAGCTGTACGGATAGCGTTAAATTTTGGCACACAGATAGTTATTGTGACGTAGAAATCCGTTAAAAAATGATTATTTGAAACACTTACACCTCGGGAGATGGAGATGATGGATTGCAATGGAGATCTAGGCAGAAGAAAGTCGCGCGCAAGAGTTAGTAATAAATCACTAACACTGAAATATCATCGTTTAGTTCTTATATTTTGTCTCGCTCGCACACGCACGATTTGATGCGTATGCAAATGCAACCGCTTCACTTGATGGAAGCCATACTGCGAATTGAACATGTTTAATTACAAGAATTGGCCTTCTAATAACAGCCATATCGAGAAAGCTGGCTTATCGATCCTGCTTAAACGGCTCAATCATAAAACCACTAAGCCCGATTCGATTTTATAGCCACTGTAACCCGACTCATCTTTTTACACAAACTCCCAACCCTTGCTGCCATCCCTAAATGAATTTTGCAACTCGAAATTATATTTTAAGCCCTTTTGCTTTCCAATTATTTGCTAAATAATAAAATTTAAAAAAGATAACCTTTATTAACAATAAACTTTCATTTGTTTTTACTTATTACAGCTAAGATTACTATAAAGAAGGTTTATAAATAATTAATGTATATTACAATAATGCTCTTGTTAGACACCGGTTTCTTGATTGTCTTGCTCTGCAGCATAGGACTCCCGGAGTGTTCTCCACAAAACTCTCTCTCTCTTGCTAGCCTCATCCAACATTTGAAATACTCTTAAATGGTTCTCGTGAAGTCTTCTCAGTAGTAAAACTCAGAGTCAAAACGCCATTTATAGTTCCGTCCATTGGGAAAAATCCCCAGACTGATCGTCTGTTAACAGATAGTCAGCTGACACATCGCGCCAGGAGATTTACTCGACTGACGTTTGAGGAATCAGGTTACTATAAATCTTGAAATTTCTATATCAATGCTGTAGCATTATTACTATCCAGTAAGCGCTTACTGGATAGGCAATTTCTTGTAAAGCAATTTTTGGACTGATCACTTCATTAGACGTATTTTCCGATTAAGAGATAAACTTGCAGTCAGGCGTTACTCATGGTATAGGTACTACAGTTAATATTTTTCACTTTTATCCTGTTCATTTTTCACCGACTACGGCGAAGCCAAAAGGAAGGGTAATTATGATATTGGCAGTCTATGTTTGTTTGTTACACCGTAGCGTCTAAACTACTGGTCAGATTTTTATAAATGAGGTGTCAATAGGGTCGTAATAATAGCTCGGGTAACATTGGCTTTATTATAATTACATAGTCGGTTTATAGATTTACTTGAAATTGTAGTTATTTGGCTTGTTTTTCTTTCTCTCATAACTAGCTTCCATGGGAGCGACGAGGAACTTGTGTTCTGTCTTGCTCCCACTGGAGACGTGAATTAGCTATCCCACAGCAGTGCAGTAGTGCTGGCGACTTGCGTACAGTAATGAGGCCGTCGCCACGCGCCGCACGTCGCCTCGCCTCAAGTACGTCGCTCGATAACACATCACAAACGACACATTTGCATTTTTATTGACACCTACGTTGTCACCCGCAAAGCGCTAGTTGATGCCGTCATTAACGGTTCGGGAACAGTGAACCAATCGATCTGTCTACCAAGCACGACCAATTTGCGATAAATTGTTCGTATTGTCATCATTTAGTATTGTCGTCATTATTTATTCTTCTTTTTTCTTTTCGCAAAATAACAAACCTAGGTTTTAGGTGCTAAAAATGGAAAATGTAACTGAGCGTCAAAAACTACGAAAAGTTATGTCAGATTTGAATTTGACCATTATATCACACGAAGGCAACTCTATATCATCCTCAAGTAATTTAAATGCATCGATGAGAAGACTCCCTGACCGAACAGAACATTATTACGAGTCTGTCATAATATCTGACTTGAAAAAACAATTATTGCTACTCCAACAAGAACTGCACAGCGCCTATGAAGAAATATGTAACTTGAACTGTGAAAATCGTTCTCTTCTTATAAAAATACAAGAAAAAGATAAAACTATTGAGTTCCTAAAAAAGGTTGGCTATGAACAAATAAACCATATAGCAGTAACACCTATTAGCAAGTTCAGACAAACTCCTAAAAGAAAAGCAAAAAAGCCAATACTCAATTCTGCAGCAAAGTCGCCTAGCGCAGCAACGACATCTTTCTTTCACTTCCAAACTGATTCACTCGTCCCCTAAGGACGGAATACTGGTTTCGAGTAATGATAGCCAATATAATTTACTTAACTTGCCAAATCCACCAACAGATGTCGCAAAACAAGCTCAACAAATCACTGACGGATCAAGCTTAGACGATAAAAAAAAAGATGTCGTTGTAAGCAATAAAAAATATAAATTGCACATATTAGGAGCTGAACAAGTTCGAGGCCTATCGCAAGAGTTATGCAAGAGTTACGCAAGAGATAAATCCCACCGGATTAATGTTGCACCCAACATCCACCCAAATTGTCAACAGCTGTCAGAACCTAAAGTTAAATAGTGCAATGGACATAATAGTTCTTAGCTTAGGAAATAATGATCGGAATCCTTTTGTTTTAATTTCGAATATATACAACAACCTTTACCAGTTTAAAAAAAAATTATATTAGTTTTTAGTGTAAGATAATAAATACCTAAATACCGCTTTACTGAAGTTTCATACATTACATCTCTGTGTAATAATTATGACAATTTTAAATTTATTGACATTTTTAATATAAACATGAAATCAACTATTATAAAAATAATAATATAAGAACGCCTCATAAACATCTAGACGAACTGTGCTTAAAACTTAATGTCGAAAATATAGATAATGCATATTCACAACTAAATAATTATGAAAATGGTACTATTCCATACTACTTTAAAAAAGCAGTTAATAAAAATACAGACCATTGTCTTTTTCGTTAGCAACCATAACTTAAAATTTACAATACTGCATTAAAATATAGCTGGGGTCTTAAACAAAAAACATTTGATGGAAATAAGTATCAATGGAGCTACAAAAGCACATAGGAGAAATCCATTTTTTATGTCTTACTGAAACATTTTTAAAGCATGTCTGTTAATCGAATCTATAATATTATTTATAATTACAAATTAGCTTCTTCATATTGTCGTCAAAGTAAAAAAAGGGTGGCTCTTGTATACTAGTCCAAAAAGAAATTGATTTTAATAAGATTGATCTATAAGTAAAACCCCTGCAATTGTGTTTTGAGTACTGTGCAATAGATTTAGCTATATTCCATTTAATTATAATATGTGTATACCGAACACCAAATTCTAACATAAACATTTTTTTTAATAAACTAAATTATCTTTTAAAAATTGCTACTAACAAAAGAAACAGAAATGTAACAATTTGTGGTGATTGGAATATTGACATGGTAAAAAATTCTACATCTTCTAAGAACCTCAATATAATTCTGGTTAACTAGAATTTAAATAGCCATATAAAACACCCTACATGAAAACCTCTTGTATTGATCTCATTTGCAGCAATCTCTCACAACAATCTGTAAATCCTAAGGTCCGCTATCTTGTTTTATCCGATCATAAAGCAGCACAAACCCTATCATTCGACACTAGCTACAATTGCTCTAAAAAACACTAGTTTGCATACTATTTAGACCAAAACCTTCTTCACTTGTGAAAACGTAAATAAATTTAATGAATGCATGAGTATAGAAGAAAAAAATACAGAAACAGCGATTAAAATATTTCATGAAACCTTAATACTGTTCTATAATTTGTGTTTTCCTTTTATTATTGTTAAAAAATCAATAACATAAATGAAAAATAATCTATCTTTAAAGACTGAGGAGTTCTGTTCAGTGCTTTTGGATCCAGGGTTTATCTTCATGCAAAATCTTACTTTTTGGTATCATATGCTTGGGTTACTTCAGAAAAAGTCAAAATCATATATGTGTCCATATAAATTTCGAGGAGTTCCCTCGTTTACACATGGATCCCATCATCAGGTCACCACTTTAGTGAAAACGGGACCAACTTGGAATTATATACCTTTTACATCAAAAAAATAATTTGGAAAATGGGTCAACAGACAGCGGAGTTATCGTTTCATATATACAGCCGAACGTATAACCGCCTCCTTAATTTGGAAGTCGGTTAAAAATAAACTTATATTACGTTTTCGAAGGATTGAAGCTCGTTATTAGTCGGAAATACTGCGGGCGACAATTCATTCCTTATTTCGCGTGGCAGAGAAGACCGCAAATATTACTTTATATCTATTGGAAATTACATTTCCAAAATCATATTTACTACTACTGAAGCTATGCGAGCCTTCGATTTTATTCTGCGTTGACGAATGTTGTTTAATATCGATTGATGAGATGACAAATAGATTGAGCCTGAGATGGAAACGTCTGGCGCACGCTGCGAATAACATCACATTACCGTGGAATTGCATGTTAGCCGCCAGACCATCTGGAGACCATCTATTGTCGATATTGTAGCATAAACCAATATCGGCTTATTAGCAGACGATATTACGTACAAATGCTATACATCAATATCTGTTTTAAAACAGTAATCACCAGCTACCGTCCCGCGA
Organism: Phengaris alcon alcon; assembly: GCA_037179445.1. Lineage (NCBI taxonomy): Eukaryota > Metazoa > Arthropoda > Insecta > Lepidoptera > Lycaenidae > Phengaris > Phengaris alcon. The sequence continues at coordinate 163,167 of JAYRCH010000212.1, read as the reverse complement.
TTCCATCCATCCCTTCACCATCAATAATCAAAAAATACATTGACATATTTTAACCTTTTTGTTTACGTTATACCTACTGTAAATGACTACTACAAAGTGATAAAACGTTTTTTCTGAGTTAGTATGAAAACATCAGGCGGAACTTTAAAATGCTTCTAATCATCATTAATTATCATCCAATAGTTTTATCGGAAAGGTATTAACTTTTAAGTACAGTTATTATGTATTTCTTATTAATTGCCGTGAGATGCCGAAAGCCATTATTTAAGATGAGCGTCACATAGTGTTCCGAGGTCGACCAGTGACAATGACCCGACGAGCCTCAGGTGCGCTCACCTTGGCGGTGCAATAACAATTTCAATCACGGCTCCAGAGAAAATGGTTTCCTTCATATTTTCCTTGGTGTCGAAATGCTATTGTTATTTGGGACTAACTTCGGTCGTTAATATTATTATGAGCGATGAATTTAAAATAGCCAGGGCGCTAGGGTTGCCTATTTCGAGTCCCTTAAAAATCTACCATAAACTACAAGTACCTCAGTAATTCAGATAAATTTAAAATAAACAGAATCAGAAAATTTAAAATATTTATCTGATCGGGATTAGAACCCACCACATTCCAAATTTTTGAACAAAGCAAAAATTATACATACGCATACCAAACTGCCAATCGGGTTGAATAATAGAGTCGAAATGATTGATATAATAGGTATTTACCTATGAAAATGCCGTTCTGCAGTACTGGCCATTTCAAATCAAAATAATTTTTGTTTGGCTAAGAATTCTAATTTCAAATTAATTTTATTGTAAAAACATGGAACTCTTTTTCCAAAAGCAGTCATTTGTTTATTGATTAGTGTTACATTTTCATCGCATTTCAATCTTTTCCGTCATCATGGATACGTTAAAAATTCGAGTAATTATAGAATATGAGTACCTTCGTGGCAGCAACGCGGCACAAGCGGCACGCAACATCAACGACGCTTACGGAGCTAACACTACAAACCAACGCACCACCTGTTATTGGTTTGCTCGCTTCCGTTCTGGAAATTTCGACCTGAAAAATGAACCTCGCGGTCGTCCGAAGACTTTGGTCGACAATGACGAATTAAAGGCGATTGTGGAAGCTGATGATATACAATCTACGGCTGCATTAGCAGCAGCTTTCGACGTTAGCGTCAAAACAATATTGGTCCATTTGCGTCAAATTCGCAAGGTAAAAAAGCTTGACAAATGGATGCCCCACGAACTCAATGATCGCCAGCGCGAAGTACGCGTCGAGATGTGCCTTGCACTGCTCAACAGACACACAAATGAAGGAATTTTGAACCGCATTGTTAGCTGCGATGAAAAATGGATTCTGTTTGATAACCAAACCAAAGACATAAAAGAAACAAAAAATATGTCATCTTTTAAAAATAAGTTGAAACATCACATTATAACTAACTCGCACATTAAAACACTTTAATAAATATACAAAATCCTATTACATTTAGGTAATTAAGGCTAGCGTCGCACTCTGTAATTCCGCCAGTGTACATCGAGTAGAATACTTATGACTCATGAGCGACTTAGTCGCTTACCATCAGGTGGGCTATTTGCTCGTTTATCTACTATTTCATAAAAAAATGCAATATTCTAAACGTCTTTTGTAATAAAATGTAATATTGAAAATATTTAATATATAAGTAATAATTTTAAGAATATAAAATATAAAGATTAAGAAAATACCAACCATACATACCATACACTAATAAATACAAATAATAAATATTAACTTGTTAGAATAACTCATCATTTTAATCTACAATATAGGTACTAAATATCTAACAAAGTACACAATTATAAAACTTTATTGTCATTGTACATACTTTAAGTTAAAATTTAATGTCGCTTCCAGGTACGCTCGATCTATGTCTTACCGATAAGCGCAACTAGTTTGAACCCAATGCTTTGCAATTATTTTTCAATTTACCCTCAAAATAAAATGTACATCTATTGCCAAGAAAAAAATAATTAGTATTGAAGAGTGATATTTATTTTGAGCTATTGTGAATTTAATTGTTTTAAAAATACTAAATAATAACTTTTGTGTGCCGCCGCGCCGCTGTCAAATAAGTTTTAAAAATGTATTCTCCCTCAATGTAAGTGAATTGTATTCTTTTTTGAGGAAATAAATATCTTAAACCGTAACCGCAAGCGCTCAGCAAGTTGGTTGGATCCTGGTTCAGCACCTAAACAATGCCCTAAACGAAAACTTACCCCTAGAAAAGTGATGGTCACTGTTTGGTGGTCTAGCGCCGGTGTGATTCATCACAGCTTCTTACCAAACGGGGTGAGCATTACTGCAGATGTATACTGTGAAGAACTGAACACAATGATGGAGAAGCTGGCACATCTCCAACCAGCATTGGTCAATCGCTCGTCTCCGCTGCTCCTGCACGACAACGCGCGACCTCATACTGCACAGCAGACAGTCTCCAAGTTGCAAGAACTGGGGTTGGAAGCTCTCCGTCATACGCCCTACTCACCAGACCCTGCGCCTACAGACTACTACTTATTCCATAATTTCGATAACTTCTTGGCGGGAAAAAAAATCAATACCCGAGAGGCAGTACAAAATGCCTTTGAAGAATTTGTTGCATCCCGTCCAGCTGATTTCTTTAAGAATGGCATCAATAAACTGCAACTGCGTTGGCAAAGATACATGCTACAGTAATGCTCACCCCGTTTCGTAAGAAGCTGTGATGAATCACACCGGCGCTAGACCACCAAACAGTGACCATCACTTTTCTAGGGGTAAGTTTTCGTTTAGGGCATTGTTTAGGTGCTGAACCAGGATCCAACCAACTTGCTGAGCGCTAGCAGTTATCAAACAGAATCCATTTTTCATCGCAGGTAACAATGCGGTTCAAAATTCCTTCATTTGTGTGTCTGTTGAGCAGTGCAAGGCACTACTCGACGCGTACTTCGCGCTGGCGATCATTCAGTTCATGGGGCACCCATTTGTCAAGCTTTTTTACCTTGCCAATTTGACGCAAATGGACCAATATTGTTTTGACGCTAACGTCGAAAGCTGCTGCTAATTCAGCAGTAGATTTGTATCATCAGCTTCCACAATCGCCTTTAATTCGTCATTGTCGACCAAAGTCTTCGGACTACCGCGAGGTTCATTTTCATCAGATCGAAATTTCCAGAACGGAAGCGAGCAAACCAATAAAAGGTGGTGCATTGGTTTGTAGTGTTAGCTCCGTAAACGTCGTCGATGTTGCGTGCCGCTTGTGCCGCGTTGCTGCCACGACGGTACTCATATTCCATAATTACTCGAATTTTTAACGTAACCATGATGACGAAAAAGATTGAAATGCGATGAAATGTAACACTAATCAATAAACAAATGACTACTTTTGGAAAAAGGATTCCATGCTCTTAAAATAAAATTAATTTGAAATTAGAATTCTTAGCCAAACAAAAAATATTTTGAATTTAAATGGCCAATACTGCAGAACGGCAATTTCATAGGTAAAGACCTATTATTACTGTATCGTGTAGGTATAATACGATGTTATTTTCATATAATATTAAAATAGATAATAATTTAAAGGAAAACTAGGCAGGAATAATATAAAGGTAAGTACCAGGCAAGATGCATTCAAGTTGAGTGCGTTTATAGGCACAATAGTGTTTTATTACCGGATGCAGAGTCTACCGTCTAGATAGAGGTCGTCGTTGACTGGTGAATGGATTATCCGGTCAAAGTCAGGTGCAGCACGTGCCGGTAAAGCTGGGTCCAGATAATAAAGCTGGGTCCAAATATGTTCTTTTGTCTGTAACGTACCGACAACTTGTATCGCTGTTACGGGTAATTTGTCCCTGTAAAATCCATACAAGCATGTGAAGTTGGAGTCCCACAGTCCCCAAACGATCAAAATCACAGGCTGTGTGACCATCACAAAATAAAGAGTAAGCAAAATAAAAGAGGATATGAAGAACAATTAAAGTATGGATACTATGACCTAATAAATCAATGCAAAAACGGAAATAATGAGCACGTGTTCGGCTAATCAAATTGACAACTAATCTTACAAGGTGATAATTTATATGAAAAAAATAATATGCTTTAATACAAGCGTGATTTACCAAATAAAACTTCACAACAGATATAAAAAACTCACCGTAAAAACGGGATTAAGAAAATATATGAACGACTACATCTTGAGTCTATAGAAAATTTTAATCCAAAAAAGAAACGTCACTCGACGAATATATGCGTTATATACCCTTATTCGTCTTCTTTTTTTTAAACATTTGACAACTAAAAAACTGAAGCGTAAAGAGAAAAAGTTTACAAATCAAAATAAATAGATATTATATTAATAATCAATATATTATGTAATATAATAATGCAATTCTACTGTGTTTTTAATTAGCATTCAAGGTTAAATAATTTTTTTTTAAGATTTAAGACTGAAGTAAATACGATCCATGAACAAAATATTAATAGCAAGGCTAACGCCGTTTTAGTAAGGACGTACGCCGATAGGTGTCGCTAAAGCCTCTGAATGACTAAAATAATTAAGCATACAAATCATAGATGACGCGAGTAGCGCCGAAATAATGATTTTACGGAGAGGAAATGTAACTACCTTACATCGCGACCCAAGAACGCATGGATTTAATTGAATTTGGACGCATGCTCGGTACGGTACGGTGGTACAGCGTCTCGGTACGGACACAGGTTTTCTCCGATCCATCGTTTCAAATCGATACAGTACGCCATAAGCTGGTCCAGACATGTTCTGTCCGTATCGAACCTCCGACTCGTGTCACCGTCGTGATACATCGCTAGCATGTTTGGTACGGTGCTGCGGTATGGATGCAGGGACGCTCCGATCCACCGTGAGACGGTTTCTTCGCGTTTCGAAGCGGTACGGCGGCGTGCGCGCCAGTCTGGACGCGAACGCAACATACACGGGTCGTTTCTTTATTTCTGACTAGCTTTTGCCTGCGGCTCCGCCCGCGTAAATACAGAAGAACACTGTAGTTTTTCAGGATAAAAGTATATGTGATAAACCAGAGCTTAAATTACTACCATACCAAATTCGTCAAAATCCGTTCCGTAGTTTCTGCGTAAAAGAGTAACAAACATCCATCCTTCCATCCATACTCACAAACTTTCACATTTATAAAAGTACTAGGACTTCCAAGAAGGAGGAGGTTATAATATGTTCGGCTATGGATTAATCCACCGCTTGTGGACCGATGTTCAAAATTCTTTTTATTTATTTTTTGTGACAATCACAAAAAAAAATCGTAGACCTGATGATGGGATCCATGAGGAATCAAAGGAACTCTTCAAATTTTTATAGGGACACCTGCAGAGTCAGCTTAATGCAATCAGCCGATGTCACGCCGATCATCGTTGAGCCAAGCCGAGCCGAGCCGAGCCGAGCCGAGCCGAAACGAGCCGAGACAAGCCGAGCAGCGCCAAGCAAACTACATACTCCGTTCAGATCCAATTATATTTAAACGGAAAGTACCTGGATAACCGAGCTTTACTCGGAGTTTTGATAAATTTAAAAAATTAAAAGATTCACAAAAATATTTATCTGACTGGGATTCGAACTTTGTGGTGAGTTTTCGTAGTAGTTCGTTTCGTGTAGCGAATTTTCAACAAAGCAAAAATTATACATACGCATACTTTGATATATTGATTGATATATTGTTCCAAGACTAAAGAAAAAACATATATAGGTTAAAAATGTATAGTTTCACAGGACAAGGCTAGATCGATTTTTCCTACCCAATGATCCCTGCACAGTAAATTTCGTAGTAATACTTGCAGCCGTTTTCGAGATACCGATTATATAATTGTATACATGATGGTCTCGTTTAAAACATGAGATAAACAAACAATGGCGTCCTAGAATGCAACCAATTTAAATGTCGCCTAACTACCGTGCCAAAATGAAATACATTGACACATCAATTAATTGGTCGAATTTAATGTTTTATAGTTATGCATATTATATTATCACTAGCTGTTCCCCGCGGATTCGCCCGCGTAAATACAGTATTCAACAGGAACATTGTACATTTTCGGGATAAAAAGTAGCCTATTTGTGAATCCAGAGCTCAAACTACTGCCATACACAATTTCATCAAAAGTCGTTCAGCAGTTTTAGCGGGCGGAGCCGCGGAACAAGCTAGATCATATCTTATAATTCAATTAAAGTAAAATGAAATCGTAAGTTAATTACGAGAATACATTTTTACTCTGTGGCCAAGCTTCGGACTCCCACGCCCACTCTACAAGGCGCAACTTCGCAAACTCATCTGGAGTTATCACTTAGTCAAGATATCACACTGATTGCCATTCATAGATGTATTATATTAACATGAGGTTGTCATTAGTAATTATTCATTATAGATTTGTAGCTTTGTATGTGGCCACATGTAGGCCACAGTACCTTCGAATACCTGGAGGCTGTACCTAATCCATTAGCACCCCGTGAATACTGAGCAGTGAGTAGTGAACAGTGAGCACTAAGCTGATTGATTGTTATACTGTTTGGCAATTAGAACAGACTCTGTTGCAACCGTAGCTCGACTTCTATACAGTAGGGTTTCTAAAACTTTGCCTTCATGAACCTGTTCAATTTCTATGATGACAAATAACCCCTAACTAATTTTAATAATTCACTAATTTACCCCCAAAAAGTAGGCTTCGTTTTAACTCGTGTTAAAACCACTCTCACGTGTTGTAGCAAAGGGTCAAAGGAATTTTCACTATTTTACGTGAGTGTTTGGGATACTCGTTCTGTCTAGCTGACCAATAATTTACCAAGCTTATCAGACAGTCATCAAGCCGCCATTACGTAAATTTTGTCGCGAACAACCGTTGAATCGGGAACCTCTAGGGGGTCGCGTACTCTGAGAAACTGCATTATTCAGTTTGCGGTCGCTGACAGATCCGGTGCAATAACTCCTCACACTGATTTCGGTGATGTAGGCCGGTTTCAATAAACCAGTCCAGCTACGCAGGAGCTTCTATATAGCGTTCAGCGTAGCGTAGCGTGTGTTAGAGCACTTTCTCTTCCTTTCTTCTCATAAACCAGTGGGACGAATTGAGGCATTATTGCTATAGTTGTAAAATCTTAGACTTTAAACGAGACAATCTTGTATATAATCGGTATCTCGAATACGGCTGCAAGTATTACCATGAAATTATTTAGCATGCAGAGAGTTTTGGAGGAGAATAATCGATCTAGCTAAGTTAAGACCTGGATAAGTCCCTTGGAAACTTTTTTAAATTAAACAATTATGTTTTTCTTACATCGTGCAACAAAATATTATCAATAATTTTGACTTTATTATGTCAGTCCGATTGGCAGTTTGGTATGCGTATATATAATTTTTGCTTTGTTCGGTTGGAATACCAGTTAGATAAATATTTTTGTGATTCTTTTTATTATTTTTTTAATTTATCAGAACTCCGTGCAAAGCTCGGTTACCCAGGTACTTTACGCTTAAATATGATTGAATCTGAACGGAGTATACATACTCCGTTCAGAGGAGTTCCGCTTGGCTTGGCGCTGCTCGGCTTGGCCCGGCTCGGCTAAGCTCGGCTTGGCTCAACAATGATCGGCGTGACATCGGTTGATTGCATTAAGCTGGGTCTGCAGGTCCCTATAAGAGTTTGAAGAGTTCCTTTGATTTCTCATGAATCCCATCATCAGGTCTACCATTTGGCGATTGGTGTGTTACCCAGGAACTTATATTAATTAAATGTTCTCACTCAGATTTTTTCAGAATCAAGCGCTTGTAACTTACCAAGCTTCTAAGCTACTTTTAAACTATTATAAAACTCTGCGTGTTGTTGTTCAATTGTATTCCATTGCATTCAAGATCCTATTAAAGTCTGTAATTCAATTCTCGTAGTCAACATGTATGAGGAAATTGCTTGTTTTTATTTCAAAGCTCTGTGCTGAATGTAAAATGGACGCTTGGGAAGTTTTAACTGCTTTATTTCGTCCTGAGAGTGTGATCTGTCTCTGTGTTAGGATCAATTCATACTAGTTTAGAGCCAAAGCGCAGAGAAGCGAAATTCTGAAAATGTAATAGAGCAAATTATTTCTTACATCTACGTATATAAGGCACATATTCCTTCTGAGATTAAAACAAAGTTGATCTTGCACAGACTTGAATTCACGCGTCTTATGTTTCTATCTCGTATGTGCATTGCGGTATAGCTATATTTAATTTCAGAATTTCGTTTCGCTGCGCTTCGATTTTGGGCTAGTATGAATTAGCGGAGAATTACCTTTAGTGAATTTTATTGTTGGTGTATGTAATGGTCATCGCAAGTAACAGCTAATACAGCATTATATACAGTATTAGCTACTTGTACTGTTGGTGTCTAAAAATAATGAGAATAGAAAGGAATAGAGCTGGATAGGCAGAGCTGACACAATCTTTAAAATGTTTTTGACGTGATAACACCTTATAATTCGATGGAGCCGGCTGCACGCACGAAAAAACATGACTCATGCGGCGTTACCTCGCTCTGAGGCGTTCCATTTTCTTATGACGTTGTCACGTTCAACTATCGTCAGTAAACCGACTTTACAGACAACCGATTTTTATTATGGTTCAGTCATCGCACACGTATTGTCCCCCTTATAAAATATTTTATAAAATATTTACGCAACGCATACGCCAATCGTAGTTGCTGTCTCTGTCAGATAAGTTGTGCAAACAGCACAACAAAAATATCATATATTAGTTCCTTACATATGAAATTGGTGTTTTGTAAAGGAGGAACATAAAGTCGATTTTTTTTAAACATAATATATTTATTTAATCAACGTATATACCATTGCTATTTATGCAATTTTGCCACGTTCGGCTGTAAATATTAGGTCATTAACCGAATGTTTACAGCCTCCTTTTTTTGGAAATCGTTTAAAAATGCAGCGCCGTCTCGTTTCGGTGCGAACTGATCCTAATATTAATTAAATTAGCTCTCTGAGTTAAGAAAATTGTCTGAAGCAGACATAATTGTCTAGAGTTACGTAAATGTATAAACTCCTGCCCTCTCTCGCCACCCTCGATCGGCTCGCTCCTCTCCACAACTAGATGTTCCCTGCGACTTCGTATGCGCAAAAGGAAATCCCGCTCGCACCGTACAAGTTTCTATGTACTTCGAGTTTCGGTGCCTATTCAATGCAAGCAAACAGACATTCAAATAATTCCTGTTTATAGCAGATCGTTTTTCTAATATCGCTGGTATAGATACACGAGACGTCTCATGCTCCGCAAATCGCTGCTATATTATTCTCAGTGTGTATGATACAGTACGGATATTCTATTTTATCATTTGAACAAATTATGCAGCTTGTTGATTGTGAATATTTAAAGTAACCCTATTAGTTAACAGCTACTAAAATAAGTATTAGTTCATCAGCTGTTTCCTACAAAATGCTATCTGTGCCGTAGCCCTTTTGTATGAAACAGCAGATTTTTTTCTGTCAAGTAGTGATTCAGTAGTAAAAGTTGCGTATATTCAAGAGTATATTCACTCCTGAAAGTTTGGATACTGCCTGGAGAATCACCAGTATAACTAAAAAGAGAAAAATTATTATTTTTAAATTAAAAATTAAAACTGACTTCCAAAGTAAAAATGCATAAAAAAGTATGGAATAAAACTTCTTTCCTAAATAATTCCCCTTTTAAATTCGGCTAAAATTTTCACCATTTCTCTACTCAATTTTCATAATTTTGAAGTTTGTACCAGTGAATTTGAACGTGAGTTCCATAAAATATTGTATTATCAGGATGTTGTTCGGGCTGGTACCGACTTCAAAATTATGAAGATTGAGTAGAGAAATGGTTAAAATTTTAGCTGAATTTAAAAGCGTAATCATTTTGAAAATAAGTTTTATCTCATACTTTTTTGTGCATTTTTACTTTAGAAGTCGGTTTCAATTTAGAGAACAATATCTTTTTATATAAATAATGGATTGCAATTCCAATGTCTCGCTAAAACTCGGACGACTGGTGGAAATGTTATGTTAATGAAATAATGGTGGAAAGATTAACTAGAGAGAAATATTGAAGAAGTTGAGTTAAAAATACTTACTAAAAACGTGTAATTTTCTCTGTTTAAAATACTAACTGTTCACTGTGTTTCATTTGTCACTTGACTGTCAAATATTTGTAGCTGCGTTCAGTTTACCTGTTTCGTTTATTAGGGTTCCGTAATACTCAAGGAACCCTTATAGTTTCGCTCTGTCCGTCCGTCTATCTGTCTGTATAGACATACAGACAGACTATCCGCGCTTCTAGCTGCTGTAATTATGAATATAAATAGATGATATTTGATATAGTTATAGTCTATACATTGTGTATAGATCTCTGTTCTAGCACCATAAAATAATATTAATTTATATTTTAAGGGTGGCTCTTCGTTGCTATCTCATCGTTGAATAGGTTTTTTAAAATAAAAGTAAGGTTTTATATATTACTTTTGTTACAAAGTCACAAAGTCGACCATTTTCGAGTAATCGGCCTTCAAAGTGGATTGTAAGTTGCCCCCCCCCCCCCCCCCCCTCCGGCATTTCTAAACTAAAGGTGATAGAAACTTGTTAGTTTCTATGCTGATAGATCATGCTAAAAACTCTTTAGATAAAATTCAAATAAAACCTATTGCGCGTTGATAGTTACAGAACCCTCCTTAGATATGTGCGGACATGCTCTTGGTTAAGTTATTTCTAATAAATCGGCCGCCCCCAGCAGGTCGGTGTAGGTGTAGTTTTTTATTAATTCCAGTTCATAGTTAAAATGAAAACTTCTGTATTCAATATTCATCACATCGTGTATCGGGAGTAGTCGTAGTCGGGGACTCATTCGAGACAACCACCCAAGTTTAATAAAAACTACTTTAATAAAAAATAAGTACTTAGTTCGAAACTTGAATGCATTTTTGGCGCTATTTGTGACGTAAGTCAATTAGTACTGACTACTATTTATAACAGCACAGACACTTTAATTACAAGCACGGCATAATCCCCTCACACTTGACCGGCAGACCATAATATGCCATTTCAATACATCGAATTTAAGTACCTTCACACGAATTATGTCGTGCGATTTAATAGATAAAATAAAATACTCCTATAACACTCCTATATTAAACAATATTTCCCCAACCAAGCGCTGGCGCGCTGTTTTTCTGTTACACTACTCTTGTAGGAACGAAACGGCCAAGCCATATATCTTGACTAAGGTGTAGAGTTTGTGAAGTTAGTCTTGTAGAGTTAGGGCGTGTAGAGTCAGAAGCTTGGTGTTACATGAGATCTGATAACTTTTTAACAGTGCGAATCGTATAGTATCGTCTTGGCAATATTTTAACATGATTATAGCTCATCTTAGAGATATTCATTAACTTTTCATACATATTTTTTTTTTTTATCAGATTAGTGGTGCCTCAAAACATTTCTTAATAAGCTCAACTAAGATGTTATTCAAATTTCCATTGTTAAGTTTACGGTTTTCATAACATTTTGAAGAAATCTGTGGCTCATTAGTTAGCGCGTTGGCGCTCAAGCCGAAGGTCGCGGGTTCGAAACCGAACAAAAAGTTATTTGTGTCCTGAGTTATGGATGTGTATTAAATATGTGTATAATTAAAGATTTCAAAACTACAGATAGGCTATGACATAATATATTTGACAGACATAATCTTCATACAAAAAAAGTTACGCCATCTTGGTTTTCACCATACTTCAAATGTAAGCCATCTTGTTTTTTCCATACTTCAAATGTCAAAATGGCCCCAAAATCTCAAAAATTGGGCCATTTAACTGAAAACACTTTTTGCGTCAACATGCCTCGTCTATAATATTATATACGACTATGTGTATAATATAATTAAAATCTTAAATGTTTTTCCATTGTCTGGTACCGTAATACAAGTTCTTCGAGAACTTACCACGGGACCAGATTGACGTGGTGTGAAAGAGTCCATAGATATTATTATTATTATTAGTGTTCTCGGAAGTATCGTCTGTCTCTCCGTGCCGTGAGGAACCGCGAGTGTTAAGTTCCGCTTATTCCGGCAATATTTCACGCGGTCTCAGGAGCAAGTTCTATCCAGAAGTCAGGACCAACACTTGCCTAAAAAATATCGGGATCGTAAGTAGTTAGCTTATCCGATATCGTAACAGATTTTAGATATACCCAGAGTATTATTTTTACAATTTTTCATCGTTCTTTTTTATGCAAAAAGTTGTTTCTGCCACGTATCACGTGTATAGTCGGATAGTCAGATAGTCAGATAGTCAGATAGGGTTAGGACGAGATACTTTGTGGGTGTATATTGACAGACATTCTTCAGTCTTCTTGGAAGAAGAATATATAAGGAAGGAGTACAAAAATCGAAACCGTACGCTGCTATCTGTCTCACAAAACATACCTAAATGGCTTTTTGCCATTGATGTTTTGTTTCTCTTGCTCCTTCAAAAGAAAGAAAGGGAAAGCAAATCCATGTCCTTTCGTTTTTAGAGTTCTGTAATACTCAAGGAACCCTTATAGATTCGCTCTGTCCGTCCGTCTGTTAGTCTGTCTGTATGTCTGTCCGCGCCTCTAGCTTCTGTAATTATGAATATAAATAGATGAAATTTGGTACAGTCAAAGACTGCGTATTGATCTCCGGTTTGGTATCAGAAAATAATAATAATTTAACATTTTAGGGGTGGCATATGAGGTGAGGATGAAAAATATATTTTCATTCTACCCCATCGAGTGGGATATCGTTGAATAGGCCTTTTGGACTATGAGACTTAGAAAATTTCAATTTTTGTGCTGATAGATTATGCTAAATACTCTTTAGGAAAATTACTTTGAACGAAACCGGACAGCAACTTTTGAAGTAATTTGAAAAAATCTATAACGCATTTTTAGTTACGGGACCCTCCTTAGACATGGTTAGGTTATTTTTATAAGGTTGTCACTCCTTTGGTGAGGTTGTCCTTTTTTACGACGTTGGAATAACGACTTTATGGCGCTCGAAATAAGTGTTAGCATGTGGGATAAGCAACAATAATATAATAATTATTTTTCTTCTCGTACTAATAGCCGGTTATCTATGTTAGTTATTACTCTGAGATGTGTACTAAGCGTGCGTTTTGATATTCGCAGTCGGTGTGAACGCGCGCGGCAAGTTGTTACAAAGCGCAAATATTTGCGAGTGCATAATATTGTCTGTGCAAGTGCCATCACTGTGATGGATTTTACATACAAATAAATATCTAGGTCATTTTCAATACCGAAATAGGTCTCGTTTTCTAATGAACGAACAAGAACTCTTCCGTTTAAACTCAAGATTTAGATATGATTTTTCATTTCCTTCCCACCATGATCACCTCTATTAAAACTCAATATCTGGGATTTATGGAAGAAAATAGCACAGGGGAATTCAGCTTCCAACTATAATGAAGGTCGTTTTAAGACCCATAAACTTTATTAAATTCTAAACCAGGACAGCAGTATAACATATTTCAGCGGTCTAAAACGAAAATATTTCATTTGTTCGTAATGATTCAATTCCAATTATTAATGTGAGGCATTATGAAACAGCTCACGGCCGCGATGATAAAATATTGGCACTCTCCATTACCTGTATCATAAAAAAAATGTTTTGCCAACGGATAAACTGATTGAATTACCTTAAAAGGGTGTTCCGAGGGACGAATTAAAGGGGGGGGGGGGTGCACGCACACTCGCATATACGTGTGCTACACACACACGCACACAACCCCTCTGTAGTGAAGTAGTGATGGCCTTCGGGGCCTGTTATATTGTTTACAAAAACACAACGGTCCACTTCCGCTCCATTACTAGATAATGTTGTACTGTCAATAAAATATGCGCATCTTTGATAAAAAAGTTTCTGTACCAAAACTTTGATAATGTAACAGGTTAAACCCTCAGGTGTTACTTATAAAGGCGTGACTCCTGCTCATGATTTTTCGAAACATTACAAAGAAAACATGAAACAAAAACAACACATACACAAGCTCTCTCCAGCTGTAGAAAATGTTTTTGTTTGAAGCAAAACATTTTGTGTAGAAAAGATCATGAGTTCCGATGAGGAAGACGTAAGCACTCGCAGTTGTAGCGATTGCAGATGCAGAATCTAGGAGAAAACACAGGGCCTAAAAGGCCACGTCATGTTTCACCTGTTTCATATACTGTTTCATATATTTGTTTGTTTCAAAATGGCGGACATTTTACGCATTTCTATTGAAGACTGTCAAAATTGATGTTTTCCAATATGATGAAATCAGATGAATCATGTAGCCATTTTACGATTTCACGATTTTTGTATGGAAAAAAATATATGAAACATCTAAAGTGGCCTTTTGAGACCCCCAGATTTCTAGTTAGGCCATATTTAGGTACTTACCCGTAATTTTTAGTATTTATCAGGAGCTACGAATAGAAGACCGATTTGGGATTGATAAATAATTTCTTATGTATTTCTATGTTTAATGGTCATGTGAGTGGTATAACAGTTGATAAGAAATTAATCATCCCTTCCCCTTTCTACTAAAACATATTTTTTTGCGCTTACATTGCAAATGCTGGCTGAACCCTACGAGATAGATCAAAATAATGTAGTATAGTATTATACACCTTGAAAAGGTGTACAAAAAATTCCGCTATGGTTTATGTCTATCTTTTAGGGATAACCCACAATATCCATTTATTATACTTTGATTTTTACGAGAAATAAAGGCTTATTTACAAAGCGATTTTAAGTATTACATCACTAATTCTTATTCAATACTTAATTGAATAAGAATTACCCTAAATACCGTACCCTAAATACCTTACCCTAAATACCCTACCCTAAATACATTTTGTATTTAATAAAGATCAATATGGCTCTTTACAGCATGTAATTTAAATTAATATTTTCGAAGATATTACACATTCAAAGAGGTGATAGGGTCCCGTTTTTACCCATTGGGTACTAAACATTTTCAATATTGTATAGAGAAGTATATTGGCAGTAAGTAGAGTTATTTGCTGAAGAAGTTTTTTCTCCAAGAACACTATACCACGCGGGCGAAGCCGCGGGCAAAAGCTAGTATAATATATTTGCATATGGTAGAGTACAATAAAATTATTTTATAACTGTAGGTACGTACGATATAAAGGGCGAATTAAAATCATATTAGCCAAAGAAAACTAATGCTAGCTAAATATTAATAGCAGACTAGAGCTGGGTAGATTTTTATGTCGTTGATATGTATAAACGATATAAATGTACCTAAGGCTAATTGACTTCAGCGGATTAATTTGAAATAAAAAACACTGTTTATAGAATCTAGAAGCTAAACAAATATTTGCGCTCAATATTCGCAAGAAGCATTGCCGAAACTTTTATTTCTAAACACTCGAAGAAACTAATTATTTCTTACATTTTTACATCTATTTCTGTATTACTGGTAATTAGTAGAGTAAAGGCGGGTCCGAAATTGTTAGATATTCGCATTTGTAGTTTAATGACTGAAATAATTGAAAGTAATGAACTGAAACCTAACAACCAGTCGGTGGGTTCGACTTCTGTTATTAAACAACAATAGCTAAGTGATATTTGAAGCCGTAAAGTTGGAACAATGAGTTCATTAATAACATAATATTATGTAGATACCAGTAGCGACGTGCGCATATACAACACGATTCACACCGGCTTCACGTTTCTTTAAGATCAATATCTATGACAGTACAAATCCCTCCACCAACCCATGGCTCTATCAACCGATCGTAGTTATATGGGCCGAAGCACGGAAATGCGCACCCTACTGTCCTGGGTTCTTCCCGTCCAGTGCGCAATTCTTGATGAAATGATTTAATATTTTATTTTTGTCCCTAAGTCCTCTCCCCTTTCTGGAGCGGACAATACAGATACAATTTCGGTGTCTTCCGATAGTGCGTACTGGTTCTACCATCTAGGTTTCGTCCTCAATCGATTCCATCCAAAAGCTCCCTACGCCCGGGAATAACTGATGATCTATGACAGATGATATATGAACAGTTTGAATCAGGAATACCTACATGTACTTATTTACGGACACAACAATTTTTTTTGCCGACGTACTATATTAACGAGGTATTATAATAATTAATAGGTCCTGCACCTGATCTTACATCTACATTCTACAAGCTAGGGCATCCCTTTGATGGAGAACCAGCCTTCGCTATTGGTAGGTAGGTACTATAACTACTAGGTTACTTTGCTGGAAATATGATTTGGGACTACAATCAACTCTGTTCAGGACTGTGCGGAACCAATTATACTTCTTTCAGATCCAATATGATCTAAACGGAAACAAAGAGACAATAGCGCTCTAAAATGCTACAAATTTAAGAGTATTTATTTACCGTGCAAATGATAAAGAAATACAATTAAACAATAATTTCCTCGAATTCATTATTTATGTTTACGTTGAAATAAAAATAAATCTGGACTGAATATACAAAGTGCCATCCGCCTGGATTCGTAGATTATACGATATACAGGGCGACTGGAAATTAGTGGCGGAGCCGTTAAGGGGAGGTAGTCTAGGGTTATTCTGACAGATATCACTATGAGACCTACTGTGCTTACTTAACCCTTTCTAAAATATTCCTACTTAAGGAGTGTAACCAAAAAATCGTACCAAAAATTTTCAAATAGTAATAAATCCTAAAAAAAAATGATTTTTGCCTACTTTTTTTTTGTTTTGCAACAAAGATATTCCAAATAAGTAATATTAATTGTTAAAACTTCGTAATTTTCATTATTTTATGCAAAAATTGCTAAACAAAAACGGAAAATGTAAAAAACAAATCTTTGATGGCTGAAAAAACATCAATTTACTTTTAATTTACCTGCATTTGTGGAATTAATTTACATACATACAATACCAGCTACATACAATACACGTCTATTACACACTGCCTTTCCACCTGCAGGCACTGTAATTGCTAGCCACATAATAACATAGTAGCTCCGTTACTCACGATGATGATGATTGTCTTAGTGTTAATTCATACTAGCAACGAGTCGAAGTGAAGCGAAGCGAAATTTTGAAAACGTAACATAGTAAATTCATGCATAATGCACATAAAATAAAATAAAAAATATTTTAAAAAAACTATAACCCGACTACGTAAAAAAAGGGGTCTAAAAAGGCCGAAACAAGAAAATAATTCAAATAGAAATTCAGAAATGCATAGTTACAAAAATGGTCAAGGTAGAGCCGTGGTCGCACACACTAATGCACAGTGTATTTTTTGTCCAAAATATTGGCCATGCCGTTTTTATTACTTAATTTTATAGGATTTGTGATTATAAATGCAGGACGAGAACACCCGACTGCCCATTTCATATAGAAGAATGCAAATTAGTAGGTACTTGAAAAAAAAATCTATGGTTTCCAGAAAAAACATAGAAACAGTTATAGCTCAAAAGTTTGATATTCTTTTAAGATTTTATTAATTGGTCTAAATAGTGTCTTAAAAGCCCTAGGATAGCGAAAAACATCCAGGCTTTATTTGTTCAAGATAACGTAAATTATGACTGATTTTGTAAATTTATGTTTTAATTTTTTTAACGCCATGTTATTTCATATTTGGATTTGAAACTAAGACTGAAATATTATTTTTATTGATACTTATAACCCAAAAAAAAAAATGGGATCCAAATGAGGCGGGGCATCGGAGTTATTCATTTTTATATTATTTTGGAAATAATATAAAAATTAATGAATTAATTTTTATTAATAATATATTCTATGTCACCGCATAGTTGAATAATATTTGAAGTAGGTTTTTATATGCTCATTTTTCTAATGAAGTTCGTAACTTCAACAAAACAAATAGTAATAGTCTTTTTTACTTACTAGCTGCTGCCCGCGACTCCGCCCGCGTGGAAATTCATTATGTTATCAACAGTTTACATTTTCTTCGCGTTATACCTTACTACTCTGCTCCCCTTTGCTTCACTGCTGTTCCACTCTTATATTGAGTTTTGAAGTCAGTGAGATACTGAGAGATACTGCATATGAGGTGAGTGTACAATTTAATTTAATTATAATACAGGAAATAAAATATTTACAAACTATAAAAGTAAGTAAGTTCTAAAAAAAAAAAACTACACCAAATCTTAACATGCTACAAAACAAAGAAATCTCCCAGGTCGTCCCCACCAGGCAGAGTACCTAGAAGGCTCAAAGAGTTTCCTTGCAGGATTGCGATACTTATTCTCTGGGCCAGGTAGGTGCCGGCTCTGGGGTCTCGGGTGGCCTCAATGAGTTTTTTGGAGATTTCTCTGAAAAGTTTGTGCGCACCCAGACCCCATGTACCTAGGGTTTCAACCCCAAACGGTTCAAATATGAGATCCCCACTAAGGTTCTAATATTTGCGCCGCTTGAGGTTTTCCGCCTGATTGGCGGCTGCACCTGCAGAACGCGAGGTGCCCTGGACATGGGACGGAGCAAGTATATCGACGCAAGTAGCGTCCCATACAAGAGCCCGTCCCACTCTCCAAGGGACCAGGGTCATACCGTCTGGTCTCCTGCCATCGCCGCGCGCCAAACCAGAGGGTTCCAGCACAGCTGGCACTCCGGCGATGAGATCGTTCAGGCAGTGATGTCGGGAGATGCGGCCAGCGCTTCGTTGACAGGACAGCCCGTGGTGTCCGAGGCTGTCCACGTTTGCACCACAAATACAGCGATGGGGGACGACGTGGGGGGTGCCAAGATGCAGGGAAGTGGCTAACCGGAAAGCTGTTCGATCCAGCAATGTGCCCGTATTGGGTGAGGGTAATGCTTGTAGCCAAAGGCCCGACTCCGACTTATCCGCAGCTAACAGGCGAGCCTGCTCCGCAGGACTGGAGGACATATTAAGAAGATTATTCCGTACCAGTCTGCAGAGTGGCTCGTCCTAGAGCCTTTGTGAAAAAGTATTGTCAGGCAATTCGCTACAAGCACTATATCACTACTGCATATTATATGATGTACCTCCGTCGTGTTCCATATTTGTTAGAAGTATCGGTCTAAATATTTAAGTGTACAGATTTATTTCAGCATAAAAAATCTAACATGCCTTGAATATACATAAATAATATAAATAAGTAAAAAATATATTGTCTTGTTCGCATGTACTAGTCCAAACACTGTGTGTTTGGTAGAGTATTATTTCAGGAATCTCAAGTGAAAACAAAGTTTTATTCAATTACCTAGCTGTTGCGCGCGGCTTCGCTCGCGTGACATTCAATTTCTCTGGACCTTCTTAATTTGATCGTTTTGGTATCACAAACAGACACTTATTTTTTTAATACTAAAGATTTATTTTAAGTTCAATAAAAGTCTGATAATTTTTAATATTTTCTATACAAATTATTATCAGGCGTTGTAAATACCTAATATTTTTACAACAAATATGCTGATAATTCGATCTGCCAGTGAAAGTCACGGTTAAAATCCATGCAGCCATTTTATTTCATGCAGCCAGAGATTACTCAAAAGCAAAACAAACAGACAGACGGGCATTCTATTTAAAATCCAATGAAAGGTAATATGTGGTGCAGGGAAGGGGTCCGCCCTCGTTAGGCTACAGCTAAAACCATGCACCGATACATATTTCCTGGAGGAGCGGGGTTGAGGCACCATGGAGCCGCTAAAGACCCATGGCGCCATTTTGCCTCAACAGGACCTGACCCGGCCTGTTGAGGGATGTCTGTCCGGGCTCCGACCGGCTGACTTACTGCAAGGAGGGCATGAGGGCGCCAACCCTCATGTTGGCCCACGAGAGGCAATTGATGAAGCTGTGAATAATGCCACAGCCGGTACTCCTCAATCTCCGGGAGTATTCGCAAGTACACAAGGAGATGTACTTAGCTATGAAGCTGTGGATAACGCCACAGCCAGTACTCTTCAACCTCCGGGAGTATTCGCAAGTACGTAAGGAGATGTACTTAGCAATGAAGCTGTGGATAACGCCACAGCCGGTACTCTTCAATCTCCGGGAGTATTCGCAAGTAGGCAAGGAGATGTACTTAGCAGGCTCGATGTTTATAAAATATTTTTTTCCAAATGTAAAGAGATGGGATCGAAAATTCGCCCAACTGACTTAGCTTTACAAGAACGATCAAATCTAATCTTAAATATATTAGGATGTGACGAAGCTGATCTGAATGATGATAAAGGCTTTAAAAGGGCAATAACTAGATTTACTTCGAAATGTGAGAAACTTTACAAACAATGTAAATATAACATGAATTTTTAAAAAAAAAAACAACACGTGGCTTAAAACATCGATAAAGAAGAAAAATAAAAAAATTTTTCATTAGTGAACGTGTAGTTTTAGATGAATCTCTTTTAGAGTCTGCAGTTGTTTCTAACACTGCATTTAATAATTTTAACTCTGGCAGACATGAACTTGCACCTAATCATCAGCAAGAAATTTTAGAGTCCACTAATATCCCAGATCAATGTGTTCAAGATTTACTATTTTATATGGAAGAAAATGCTTTGGATTTGTTGCCCAAAATCGATACCATTCCTTCGACTTCATCATGTTTGGCCTATGAGTCACTAAGCAACAGACAAAACCGAAGGTTGTCTAAAGAACCTCAATTTAGAAACTGAACCAGCAACAAAAATTATTAAAGCATTGATGAATGTGTTAGAAGTAAAGGGGCAAAAACTAAAAACCAATGCGTCCAAAGATTTACAATATGTAATTAATTCTTGTCTTAAACGTCCATCACGACCTTCTAAAATAGCAATTAAACTTCGCGAAGACCCCCGTCCTTATGCTCCAGATAAAGCTTTAGCAATATTTACAGACAAAAAACTTACAGTAGAGACATACAACTTTTTGCAGAGAGATTTAAAATCGAGAGGTTTTCCAGCATTATCAAATTTTGTATTTTTGAGGGAAGTTGGGGATTTGATGGCAGTTCAAGTCAATCATTTTATAAACAAAATTTTTCTGATAATGCCCTGCCCTGAAAACAGTTTATTTGCTACTACTTTTATCCCATTACGTATTAATACAAATACAGATTTTATTCTTTGGTTAAACCCAACTCCTCAGTCATACAGGTTTTGCCGTCCGATTCATATCCAATATCGCAAGGAGACGAAAGAATTAATTCTGAATGAAGAGAAGTGGGTAGATAACCAAATTAAAGATTTAACTACACTAGAAGTGACAACGTCTAACAGAAAGAAAATAAAGGTAAAATCCCAACTTTATTTGACATGTATAGATGGAAAAGTACTGAATACCATAACAAATACCTCTTCTCAGCTAAAATGTCCATATTGCAAAGCGACCTCAACGCAATTCAATAAATTAGATGTCATTTGTTCTCAGCCAATTGATGTATCAGTTTTTAAATACGGAATAAGCCCCTTGCATGCATGGATTCGCATGTTAGAGTTCCTACTACATTTAGGCTACAAACTTCCTGTAAAGAAATGGAGGGTAAGCAAAGATTCACATGAATCGCGCGATGTTGAGGAAACAAAGAAACGCGTGAAAGACAGAGTTCGGCAAGAATTGAAAGTGCTGGTTGATGTTGTGAGACCCAATGGTGGAACAACAAATGACGGCAACACAGCCCGAACAGTTCTTTCTGATAAAAATCGTGCAGTGTTCGCAGAAATATTAAACCTTGATCAGTGGTTATTGGACGATATTCATACGATTCTGGTTACCTTGTCCTGTGGTCTACCTGTAGATGCTGATAAGTTTGGAGAACTTTGTCAAATCGTTGCATCTAAATATGTGGCAGAATATGGATGGTATCCAATCACCGTTACTCTGCATAAAATTCTTATTTACGGGAAAGATATTATTAACAGCTCAGCTCTTCCAGTAGGTTTATTATCAGAGCAAGCCGGTGAAGCGCGGAATAAGTTCTGGCGTTACGATAGAGAACATCACAGCCGAAAATCCAACCGCGAAAAAACAATGTTGGACCTATTTCATAGGGCACTGGAGTCGTCAGATCCAGAAATTTCGTATATTAGGCTACAGAATAGATTAAAGAAACTGAAATCTTTACCATTACCATTAAAGGTAGTGAAATTACTAAAACCGTATGAAATCTCAGAAAAAGACGATTTTATGACAACGGAAAACGACATAAATGTTGTAATTAGCGTTATTATATTAGTCGATAGCGACAATATAACAGATTTTCTTTCATCCGAGCAGGATGAATAATAATAAGGTGACTAAGTACATACACACGGGCACTAGGGCATGCACCTGGTTCTGTCAAAGTGTGGCGAGAAATAATTCTGGAAGCAGTTCCAGTGGAAAGCAGGAATGCTAAAAAAAACTATTGTTGGACAAAAATATGGTGTTTAATGGGTTTTACCACTAATTTATGATACATATTTATAAAGTTCTTAAAGAAAAAATACAGCTTTTGGATATAAGTTTTTTGTTATTTTAAGTAAAGAATTACGTATAGGTTAATACCTGTTTTGCCAACTCTGTGATTTGATATGATCCCGTATTTTAATTGGCTTATGATCAGTGTTTTAACAATATCGATTGGCATAAAAAAAAACATAAAAATGCAATTTTTTACGTGCTGTTTGTATTTCTGGAAAATTTTAATCTTTCTTTTTTTCCACACGATGTTTTGTTTTATTTTCCTTGTTATAATACGTTACCCAATAAAATTATTTAAAATGGTCATTTTTTTACTTGGAACCCGGACACCCGGTTCACGTGACGTTTTTAAGGTAATAAAATTCGAAACCGGACCCGGTCTGCACCGGCTAACTATTAAACAATAGATTTCCGGTTATAGTCGAACCTATATGCAGGGCGTGCGCTCCTTGTAGGCAGAAATGCAGTGCTTTACTTGTCATTCACAGATATTTTAATAAAACGTTCGTACGTTTTAGATGACTTTAATTAATAGTAAATAAATTAATTTAAAAATTTTTATAACTTAACAACGCCTAATATTTTATAAATTGCAACTCATCTCATGCCGTTGCGTTCTGCAGGACATATCATCGCATGTATGTGTAATTTTCATACTTCGCAAACGCACACACCCATGAATATCGACATGATTATATAGTGGCAACTCCAGTTTATTTATAGTTTTCTTAAAAGATTTTTCATTTTAACATTTGAAAGTGTGCACATTTAACAGTTTATTATTGAGTTTCTATAATAATTGTAGTGATTTGCTTTTACTAGTGCGTTTGTTGATTTTTTTTTAATGTTATTTGATTGTGGGGTTTGTGTTGAAAATGTGTTTATTAAAAATTAAAAATAACAAGTTCTCACAATTCTCATTCAGTGAAAAGATTCAAATTCTGTCTAAAGGTAGGTGTGTACCCGAGTTACAACAATTAAACCAGCAAAAAAATAATGTAACTCGAAAATTTCATGTTAAAAGTTATGAAACGTATAACTGGCTGTGTGGTTGTGTACACACGATTAAATTATATTATTTTCCTTGCATATTATTTAGTAATTTATGGATACGATATTATTTAGTAATTATTATGCATATTATTTAGTAATTTATGGAACGGGATATAGTAATCTCAAGTAACCGGAACCTTGAATATGTGGAAATTGAAGCTGACTGACTAGTGAGTAGTTATAATATTTTAAAATATGCTTATTATTTTACTTATTAGAATTTCTTCCGCCGCGAAGATCGATCGCTGTTTTGTCTGCGTTGCCGTAGAAGATGTACATGAATAGTAGTACATCTAAGACTTGCTCTGTTGGCATAGTTTCGACTTAGAGATCCGTCGCTTGGCTGTAGCTATGCTAAAAATCTATAAACGAAAAAGTTTTTGTGACCGAGTACTTCGCCGCATACCCAGTTTCATAATCCTGTGCACGCCACTGCCTATATGAGACCATTTTATACCGGAAATATATAAAAGATTTTAAATGTGTCACCATGTGTACATTAGAAAAGTATTAATTTGTTATATTAAAAACTAAAATAAAAAGTAATCGTTTTTTTGTTTCTGCTCAAAAATATTTCACGGCATTAATAAAATATTTTCTCGTTTTATCGAGTCACTTTAGTGACTCAATGCAGTTTCTCTAACCTTCTGTTCAAGTATTAGTCAGGAATAAAATAAACAAAGTTCAAATGAATAAAAAAAATTGGTATAGAAATATTGACAACCCTAAAACCATAGTTACCATAGAAAACTTTAGAAGCCTCTAACTTCGGTGCCCTTTATTATTTGGATCTAATTTTTTTTACACGAATTCTAGTACATTTAAGTAACAATTCTGTATAAAAATAAAATCCAAATAATTAGAAATACGTTCATAAAAAATAAAAAAAATAAAAACATAAATCGTAAATTAATCTTTATATTATAAGCACTATATTATATTATAACTATATATAATATTATAAACACATATATTTTAAAGACTTATTTAAGAAATATGTAAATCAGGTAAAATTATGTGTTTTTTGATTATTGTCGATTAGAATAATCAAGAAGACAATTAAGTAAATATTTAAAAAGTTATGGCAATTTTTAATTTTATTGAAAAAAAAATAAAAAGTGTTTTTCTATTGTTCATAATAAGAAATTAACGCATGTAAATACTAATAAATTATTTACATAACATTTCTGTATGAGATTTCCAAAAAAAAAGGCATGGCCAATTTTTTGGAGAAAAAATACACTGTGTAATGGCGTCATCTAAGCGTCAGTTCACACCGAGATGCGTGACGTCTAGGTATAAACTGAAATTGCGTATATCGTCATGTACACATGCATACCCCAAGATAGTTACAGACGGCTGCGTTTTGACATCGGCTGTTCCAAACAGTGGTGCGACCACGGCTCTACCTTGACCATTTTTGTAACTATGCATTTCTGGATTTCTATTTGAATTATTTTCTTGTTTCGGCCTTTTTACACCCCTTTTTTACGTAGTCGGGTTATAGTTTTTAAACTTATTTTTTTATTTAATATTTTTCCGTTTCCCAATCTAACTATTTTTTTACAAATTATCCACAAGCGGGCAATTTTTTTTACATATTTTTTGTGACAAAAGTCTGACAAAATAACAAACCAAAAACTTTTATAGGTATATTATCAAAATTTATTAAATATATTTCATTATAAATAAATAAAAATATAAATACTTTTATACCAAACTAAATTAAAGACTATACCTAAATGTACAAGAAGTACACTATACTATAACAATAACTTTAATTTACTTTTTCAATTACTTTTCAATTACTTTTTCACTTCAACTCTAATAAATTGTTACATAGTAATCAGTTTGGTTTTACTAAAGGTCGGTCCACAACAGATGCAGGCATCAGTCTTCTGTGCAGTATATTTGAAGCTTGGGAGAGGTCACAGGATACACTTGGTATATTCTGTGATTTATCCAAAGCATTGACTGTGTGGAGCATGATACGCTGTTCAGGAAATTATACAATTATGGTGTAAGGGGCACGGCACTAAAGCTTCTAAGCTCTTATCTAATAAATAGAACACAGACTGTAGAAGTTAATTCCAAAAGGTCTAATGGTACTAAAATTAAACTAGGAGTACCACAGAGGTCTATTTTGGGCCCTTTTCTATTTCTCATCTATATAAATGATCTACCTTATCTAGTTAATGATAAGCATGAAATAGTACTTTTTGCTGATGACACTTCACTAATTTTTAATGTGAAGCGACGACAATCTATCTAATGACGAGGTAAATAGTGCTCTCTCAAAAATAGTACATTGGTTTAATGCTAATAATTTACTGTTGAATTCTAATAAAACAAAATGTTTAAAGTTCAGCTTGCCAAATGTTACGCAGGCACAAACCAATATACTATTAACTAATGAGAAAATGAAATTAGTAGACACCACTGTATTTCAAGGTATAACATTAGATAGTAAGTTATAGTGGGGACCACATATTGCTAAATTGGCAGATAAGCTGAGTTCTGCAGCATACGCTGTTAAAAAAATTAGAGAAATTACCGACATAGAGACCGCGCGATTAGTTTACTTTAGCTATTTTCATAGCATAATGTCGTACGGCATCCTCTTGTGGGGAAACGCTGCGGACATTAATACAATATTTGTGCTGCAGAAACGTGCTATACGTTATATTTATAAGATGTCGACTTTTGAATCTCTAAGGGAAAAGTTTAAAGAAATAAAAGTTCTGACCGTCACATCTCAATACATTTTGGAAAATGTGTTATATGTAAGAAAGAATCTAAACAACTTCAAAAAGAAATGTGATAATCAATGTGTAAATACTAGAAATAAGAACAAGTTAGATATGCCAGTGTTCAGACTAAGCAAAGTTAGTAAATCCTTTAAAGGCCAATGTATACGCTTATACAATATAATCCCAGAAAAGGTTCAAAACTTTCCCATTAATAAGTTTAAAAAAGTAGTTAAAGAACGTTTGTGTGCCAAAGCGTATTATAAAATTAATGACTTCATTCAAGACGGCACACCTTGGGAATAAGGTGGCTCCTTATCTTATCTTATTATTTGTTACATAGACATAAGTAAACATTGTAATAATTTTGATTTTAAAAGAATAATTTTCCATCTTTTTGGTAAAAGATGGCCCCAGACGAGTTTCTTGCCGGCTCTTCTCGCTGGGTTAGTTCTCGAACCGGTGGTAGGCATCACGTAGTATCGACGTTCAAAAAGAGTATTTAAAAATACCAATTTTGAATAAAAAAAATTTGATTTGATTGATTTGATTTGAAAATCTCATACAAAACTGTACGTATATTATTTACAATTTAAATCAAGTAATTACCGTATCACGAGCAAATAATAATTAATATTATTTATTAAAGGACCTTAAATTTAATAAAGTAACTATAAAACTGAAATCAAATGAACTAACCATAGCATACACGGTAAATGATTCGAACTCGAAGTACGATTTATAAAATGTAACTATTTATAATTTATATTCAATAAACGCAATAGAGATCATTCAACATTCATTCATTTCACTTCACACTTTTAATCGTATTTTAATCATTATAATATATATGAATATATCATAAGCTTCTAAACACAACGATACCGATACCGATAAGACTCGTATAGTGACATCTATCGAACGAGTGAGTAATAAAAGTGCTAGTAATTGATTTCGTCTTCATTTTCTTATTAAAATCGGATGAACCAATTAACCGATTTTGATATAGTTTGTTTTTGTTTGAAAGCTGACATAATTAAGAGTGGTCTTGTTTATCTTGAGTGGTCTTAATTCATCATCATCAGCTCGTTCACTGCTTGAAAATATAGGTGTTATTTAAGTTTTTTAATTTGTTATGTATTGCCTGTAAAAATTATATTTATTAAATAAAATATAATGTTATGAAGGAACATAATATATAAATTATATATTTATAGTCTTATTATACGTAATGTTAGAAAATTTTACAAATATTGTACGAATTGTATTTTAAACGTATATTTTGACTTAAACAATATGATATAATATAATATACAGGATGTTCGGCACATGGATGGACAAGCGAAAACCGTGGACCCGTGGAGCCTTCTGCTATACATTGAGGCCTAATTACAAGACTCAGGCCCAATAGTTTTTTTTTAAATAATTTTTTAAGTTAATTTCGAAAAAAGCCAGTTTTCAAACTTCAAACGACTATAAATGTACAGTAATATACATTTTTAGAGACAAGAGATAGTATCGTGACTGGTAAGAGAGAGACAGACTACTAGCTCCCACGTGTAGTGTTAGTGAACATACCGAAAGCAATTATGACAATTGATTTAAGTTTTCTTGTACTTGATTTAAGTTTTCTTGTACTTGATTTAAGTTTTCGCAAATTGAGTCTTATGAATTAAGACCCCGTTAGTTTAAATTGCGATTTACTCTAGTTATTTTTAAACAAATATGTGCAAATTGTATACCGATATAAAGGGTATGAACCACAGATGTTTTCCTAGAATTTTAAGTGCTCTAAAAATGATAGTTTTTTTTTTAAGAATTTCAAAGTGGAATATGAAAATTATTTTTTCACTTTGTTTATCGTTTAAGGACTCGTATCTAATTTTATATCTAACATTTGCTCCGAAACTGAATTTAATATGATTCTACAACTAATGCAGATAATTATTACAAAAGCATGTTTGGATTTGCAATGTTAAAAGTAAATTTATAGTCGTTTGAAGTTTGAAAACTGGCTTTTTACGAAATTAACTTAAAAAATTATTTAAAAAAAAACTATTTGGCCTGAGTCTTGTAATTAGGCCTCAATGTATAGCAGAAGGCTCCACGGGTCCACGGTTTTCGTTTGTCCATCCATGTGCCGAACACCCAGTATGTACAAATTATGTAAATATTTGTAGTGTGCTTGCCAAGACCTTTCTTTTGATACCAAACATGTGATAATTATCTCGATTTAATTTGACGCGCGCGGCGAATCATTTTGTGTTGCATTTGTGTGCATGAGCGTAGCATTTTAGGTGTCATGAGGATCAACCGAATTTGAAACACCACTCTGCGCTCCAAAACGGAACTGACTGACGTGGGAAAGAAAGCTGCCAGCTTAAAATGGTGTCGGGTGGGGCATGTGTCTCGCATGCACCCAGATAGATGGGCACATCTTATTTCGGAGTGGCTACCGACTGGTCAGCAGAACAGAAACAGACGCAAATAAAGTTGGCGCGACGAATTAGAGGCCTTTGATAAGGATTGGCCGACCATAGCGAAGGAAGCGCGTATTATGGAGGAAAAGAGGGGAGGCCTTTGCCCAGCAGTGGTACACAACAGGCTAGCATAATAATAATAATAACGTGTTATTTAAATGGGAAAATAGAAATTCATTGAGCTTCATGAAGAATTGAGATATCAATATAATTTTTTATACCTTAGAGAAACTATTGACACAATAGCACTTGAAAAACTTTTTTTTGGACCACTCTAATATGTATGCACATAAAAAAGTCGAAAAGAATGTGTATACCGTTTTGTAAATTTTAATTTCGTCCACTTCCCCTGCGCAAGGAGTAAACCGCGCGAGACTTTGGACGATAAATTTACTTATTTTGATAAGAATTCATAATTATTGATAATATTATGACGAATAAATATCACCTTAATATTATTTATTATTATTATAATTAACTTTTTGTTCCTTCGGTGGGATTCGAACACGCGACCCCCGGCTTGAGCACCAACGCGCTGAACCACTGAGCCACAGAGGTCGTCAATGATAATAATAATATTCTTTATTTCTGAGAAATTGGTGTGCAGTATTCTTGAGTTTAATTAGTTTCACAATTTCTACCTCTTTGAGGTGTGGAAATATTCAGATTATTGATTTCTTTTAATGCATAATAAGTATATAAATTATTTAAATCATTTAAAAGTAACACATTAGAATTCAGAGTACCTAATATTGATAATAGGCATTTAAAGGTCACATCAAAATAAATTAATTCTTAATTAAAACAATAAGCACAATTATTATGGTAATATCAACTAATACAATTCAATTAATCAATTTAATACATAGGTGCTATTTTTATATTTTTATTTATAATTATTTCATGTCATTTTTTTTTACATTATTTAAATATTCAAAATATTCCTTATTACTATAAAAGCATTTGTCCGGCGACCAATTTAATAATATTCTTTTAAACTTGAATAAAACAGAGATATATCTAATGTCTTTAGGCAACATGTTGAAAATTTTTATCGACATACTATAGCTGTTATCGCTGTATACTTGTTTTTTCTGACGAGGCACACACAGCTTATTGCTATCCCTGCTTTCATACCTAGTTGTAGTCGTATGGGTCTTAAACAGATGGCTATGTTTTTTCACAAATATACATGTCTCAAATATATACTAACACGCTAATGGAAGGATGTGGAATTTCTTAAAAAGCGGCTTACAGGGAGCTAGATATTCCGCGTTTTTTTTACAATTGACTGTTTCAATTGACTTGGGACATTTCATTTGACATTTTTCACTTGTTCAACCGACAGGTTTATAATGTGGGATATTGGTGCACATTTATATCTTGCAGACAGTGTGAAACTTTTTGTGTTAATGTCATCATATCCGCTTGCTTGCGTACTATTTAAGGAATTTATTATTTTGTAAATGTCATTAGGTGCTAGTGGAGATACATATATAGTGTAAAGTTGGTTATTTTTAGGAACGTCATTACTATACTTTGGATGTTTATAGTTTTTATTATTAAAATTATTTTAATTATTTTTTATGTCAATGTAATAGTTATAAAATAATTCCACAATGTCCAAAGTTTTTGTATAAAGCAAAGTTTTTGTATTTTTATGTTTTATTAATTCAATTTTTTGTTTATTATTTTTACTGTAAAAATTTCTATTACGAGTAATTATTGCCCACGTTGCCTTGAATTTATTTTTTGATATATTTATGTAGGTAGTGACTGTTATATTTCTTTTGTGTTGTATTTATACATTGTTTTAAAATTTTAGTGTAGTTTAGGTATTTTTTCATCATATAATTTTTACGAAGGGCTTCGTGGGTATATTTAAGATAAAGGTTTCTTTTTACAACACACGATTTTTTTATACCTTTTGTTAGCCAACGATTTTGTGTTGAACTCTTGGTAATTTTTACATTTATTTTTGGAAAACATAATTTGTAGAACAAGTCGTATAATTCGTAAAATGATCTAAATGCTTTTTCACATTTCGTATGGTTAAACTTCTGTAAAGCTTATGGAATGGGACATTTCAAAAATTTGCGAGTTTGCGTTTTTATATGTGGTAGCAGTTAATTTTATTTACTTGCATGTTCGTATTGTCATCAACTGTAATTGCTATTGATTGGCCCGTCTTATGGTCAGAGAGAGCCAGATGTTGTAAATCTGTTTTGTACCTGGTGATGTTACTATTTGATCTATAGCAGATAGGCCTCGTGTAGGTAAGTTTATATTTATTTCCATATTATGGTTGAAAAGAGTATTTTTGAAATCATTAGTATCATTTCAATTCATTTAGTACATTAATGTTCCAGTCACCGCAAATATATTTTTTTTTGTTCTTTTTATTATTTGAATGTGTTAGTAATAGATCCAGAGAGTTAATAAAAATCTTAGCGTTTGAGTTTGGCGTTCTACAAATACAAGTAATTTTAACGTTGTAATCAAGCAATTCAATACCGCAACATTCAAATTCACTATCTAGTACATTATATTTTAAACCTTTTTTTAGTGAAATACAAGATCCACCCCGTTTTTGCGCACTACGTCAGAAGTAACTAGCTAGTTTGTAGTTAAATATCTTTAGGTTGCCTTCGCAGCCTTTTTTCATGAACGTTTCTGTTAGACATATTATTTAAACATCACCAAGATTTGGTCTTAGTACAGTAACAGTACAGGTCTTAGTAGTATATTCTGATAAAAATTACGTTATGACATTTATTACTAGCTATAAAAAAGTATTCTTAGTTTTTTTTTCCTAATGTATTTCCGTCATTAATGTCTTTAAAATAGTATGTGATTTTATTTTTATGTTTCGAGTGTTTGTTATATTATTTGGTATGCTGTATTTAGAGTTATTTCCTTTTTTAGATGACTTTTTAAAATAATAAGTTATTTTGTTTCTGTTAGTCTCAATATTATTTTCTATGTTATCTGAATTATTTTTATCTTTAGTTTGAAATAATATAGTATTGTACATTTAACGTTATGTTTGATAGTTTAAGTATTCATTAGTTCATATAGTTTCTGTTTTTGCCGCATATATAAGTTTTTTCGTAATCCATCGTGTCTATTTCGAGATTAACTACTTTACTAATTTCTTGAAGAAATGATTATGAGGAATTATAATTATTTTTATTAAAATTTAGTATCCTAACTCCGGAATATTTGCTTGCAGCCAAATTCATTTTATTGTTGAGTTGTATTACAACAAGATATTTGTTTTGCATAACAGGGAGTAAGATAACATTTTTATTACTGAGTATTTTAAGCGTTGAGTCAAGACTATGTTTTAATGAGTAGTAGTTAGTTTCATTAGCTCCAACTCCTATGACTATATAATCTGATTTTGTTAAGCTGTTTACATGTACTACATGCTCGCTTATTGCGAGTGACCACATGTCTGTGACACTAGTGCATGAGGTTTTATAAATCCTATTACTTCATAAATATCATCCATTTCTAGATTTGTTTATACTCATTATACTACTCAGGTCTTTCAGTTGTTGATCTCTGTATATGAGTATTTTATATATTATTTATTGTAATGTAAAATCTACTTTTTGTAACTTTAATATAAAAGTAAGATTTTTCTAAGTTCTTAAGCTTATCGCTAAAACTCAATCAAACATCCCTCAGGCAGCGTTCTGTTATACCTTTATCAATGTAAGTAGTTGGGCTGACTAGACCTTAAGTCAAGTCAGTATATCTTAACATTATATTAGGTCGCCCGTCGGCCGGACAGTCAGTCTTCCTTCAGTCTTATTGCGGAGCACCTTCTTGTTGTACTATTTCTTTTATTTCTAAATCCTATTTCTAAATAATTATTGTAAGGTGTGTTAATAAAGAAACCTTTTTTTTAAAACGCGATCCGCGAGGCCCCGCATAACAGTTCGTAAGAAACGTTTTCGTTCAACGGTTTTTTCTCCGATTTATTTTGCAAAACAGACTATTACGAAAAAGTTTTTAATTTTTTGGGTTAATATATAATATAATATATATATATGTGTAGCATATTATGACAATCACAAATAATTGCTGTTAGTAAAAGAATTTTCAAAATCGATTCAGCAGATCCAGAGACTATAGATTACCCCCTACAACCTAACAAACTTACAAACTTTACCGCTTTATAATATTAGTATATATATACTGCAGTAGCGAAGGCTGGTTCTCCTTCAAAGGAAAGCCCTAGCCTATAGATGTAAGATCAGTTGCAGAACTTATTTTAATACCTAAGTATCTTATCAAATTTGATTGTAATTGTATTATTACAGGTTTTATTTATCAGAATTGACCGTTAGATGTTATTTTCATCATGTCTCTAGGGCGTGGAGCCGGTGGACGGCACGTGGTGGCAGCGTGCGCTAGCGCGGGCGCGGCGGCGGCTACGCTGTCGGCGACGCCGGGACACGCGGCACGACTGGTTCCTGGACAAGTTCGCTGCCACCACATTTACCGACCCCGAGGAGCCACTGTACCAGGCGACCGCCAGCCGCCTGCTCTGCGGCCTGCGCCTCGCCATCGACCCCACGCTACCCACGCACTACTACGTGAGTACAGGACCACCAGCAATCACAGATATATAAAAATATATACGAAACAGTTTTTAAACATAATTACAATATAGTATACTCAGGGTTGCGCAGTATTTTAATAACTTGTAATTAAAATACGTAGTTGAAATACCATAACGTATTTGGTATCTGTATTTTATTTACTTCCTTCAATAATTGTAATTTGTATTTCAAATACCTGACGCTGAGGTGTTTTGTAGTTAGTATTTTGAATACTTATGCTCCAGCAAGAGGTTGTTTATCTGACAGTACATTTAAAAATCTACTATTCATGAAAGGAAACTCAGGTTTCACTCAACTCAGGAAACTGATTAATTAAGATGATTTATATAATAAAACCAGATTATTTCTTTGTAACAAAATTTTGCCAAAACTTACCTATTTGTGTCCTAAACACACTGTAACTTTTTTGAGTAATTTAAGTGTAAATTTTAATAAATAGTTGAAGTGTAAGTTTTCTTTGCGCATTCAATCGTGCGTGTTTACTAGGAAATTGTATGTGATTTGTACAGCGCCACCTAGTTGTAAACGCGACAACTAAGCCAAATCACATATGAATTGTAGTATATTCGAGGCTTGGGAGGAGGCGCAGGATGCATTAGGGGTTTTTTGCGACCATTCCAAAGCATTTGATTGTGTAGACCATGCTACCACTAGTCAGAAAATTACACCACTATGGCATAAGGGACTCAGCTTATCTTTTGAGTTCTTATCTTAAAAATAGGACTCAAAGGGTAGAGATTAATAGTAAAAAGTCCACTGGTACTAAAATAGAATTTAGTGTCACAGGGATCTATTTTAGGTCCATTTCTTTTTCTCATCTACATAAATGACTTGTCTTATCTAGTTCAAGATATGCATGAGATAGTACTCTTTGCCGATGACACTTTACTAATATTTAAGGTAAAGCGACAACAATCAAATTACGACGAGGTAAACAGTGCTCTCTCAAATTTTAACACTAAACCAGTTTACTATAAACTGGTTTAGTGTTAATAATTTACTTTTAAATGCAAATAAAACAAAATGTTTATGTTTAACTTGCCAAATGTTAGGCAAAAACAAACCAATTTACTACTCAATTATGAAAAATGAACTTGGTAGACTCTACTGTACTGCTAGGTATTACGCTAGATTGTAAATTACAGTGGAGTCCTCATATTGCTAACTTAGCAATTAGACTCAGTTCTCCAGCATATGCAGTCAGAAAAATTAGAGAAATTTCAGGTGAAGAAACGGCACCCCTGGTTTATTTCAGCTACTTTCATAGTATAATGTGTTAAGGCATACTTTTATGGGGAAATGCTGTCGACATAAATTCAATATTTGTGCTGCAGAAGCGAGCTTTTCGTGCTATTTATAAAATATCCACTTTTGTATCTCTGAGAGAAAAGTTTAAAGAAATAGGTGTACTGACCGTAGCTTCTCAGTATATTAGATGTACCAGTGATAAGACTTAGCAAAGTAAGTAAATATTTTAAGGACCAATGTATATATATAATAGGATTCCAAAAAACGTTCAAAACCTTTCTATTAATAATTTTAAAAAAGTAGTCAAAGAACGTTTGTGTGCTTAAGCTTATTATAAAGTAAATGATTTTGTTAACGATTGCATACCTTGGGAATAAGATGCTCCCCTGCAAGGCTGTCTCTATGTACACGGGACTTTTTAAATATTTAACAGATTAAATTTACTATGTAATGTATATTTCTTTCAAAATAACAATTTTCCATCTTCTTGCTAAAAGATGGCCTCGTGCGAGCTTCTCACGACGGTTCTTCTCGGCGGGTTAGGGTTGAACCGGTGGTAGCTTTTTCTGTTGACTTTCCGAAAAAAGTTTTTTAAGTTTCATTTGGAAATAAAAAAAAATCATTTCATCATTTAATTTAATTCCTACTAAATGCCAAACGCGCTCACGATCGAATGCGAAAAGAAAAACTCACACTTAGCAGTCTGATAGCTTTCTTTCAGCTTACAGTACCGATTATGTAATCAAATGGTCAAACCGACAAAATGGAGAAGTAAAATTTTGCAGTTTGTATTATAGAATGTGAGTTACAATTATTATTTGCAGAAATAAATATTTAAACGGTTATGACATCTTGTAAGACATAAGGGTCAGTTCACACCGCAACGATACATGACGCTAGGCGGCGCTGTATTTTTAAGATAGCTATGCGAAACGTTTTATTTCAAGAGTTCGGATGTCTATCAAATTCAATGGCGAAGGTGTCGCTCTTGCAATGAAATGTGTATCTTTTAGTGTAGTGAATAAAATTCAATTTAGAACATCTATCTTAAAAAATCGCGTCATGTCGCGTATCGTCGCGGTTTGAATACACCTTATTTCGCGGTTTTATTTATTTGTGTTTTTCCTATCTATTGTATGGGAGTTTTGTCTCTGCATTTTTTATGTATATTCTGTGCCTATGCTACGATGTTTAGTTTAGTTGTTAACTTATTACATACAGACACTTTATAATTATCCTCGATATAGCTTATGAGTACCTACTTAGGTGCCTCTATAAATATGATTTGCCTCTTTTACTTTGCCACGGGTGTCCTATTTTATGTTTGCTTGCATTGATAAGCTACGTACTACTTTACCGATTTTGATAAAGTTTAGCACAGATATACCACGAAGGTTACATTTTATCGCGGAAAAATGCACGGTTCAATATACAGATACTATACCACTATACTCTGTTCAGATTATATGATCTGATCTAAATCTTATCTGATCTACATACAAACAAAAATATGAATTTCGTCAAAATTAATGGGTCATTGTATTTCTTTGTTTCTAGTTATGGCATTTATATCGGTAGCATTATCGTTTATATCAGGCTTTGTTTACATTAAGATTACATTGAATCGGAACGTAGTATTTCAACCGTATCTGAGCCTCAGCACCGCGGTAGTGTTTTAGCGGACGACTGGCCTAAATGCGTGTTGTTTCCAGTGGCTTGCCTGTGTCTCTCTCGCGATACTGTACAACGTGCTGATGGTGATCGGCCGCGCCGTCTTCTGGGAGCTCGACAAACTGACAGCCAGCTGGTTCGCCATCGACTACATCTGTGACGCCATCTACCTAGCAGATACTGTGATACACGTTCATGAAGGTACGCCACACACAGCCACACACAGCAACACACAGCCACACACAGCCACACACAGCCTCACACCGCCACACACCTTCACACACCATAATACACCGCGCCACATATTATGCCATATGTGTAGCTCGTCAAACACTACGCTTCGATTTATTCCGTGTTCAGACCCTAGATTTTCAATGGACCATATGACGACATTGCCAAGGACGACCACCTTTCACTGTAGAGGACAGTAATTTTCCATAGCACTTTCCAACGCCGATTCGGTTCGGACTCGAAGATAGCAAGGGTTACACTGATATAGACAGAGCGAGGCGTCAAAAATAAAATGCCAGTATTACTATTTTGATAAACGTAAAAAAATATAATATTCAATGTGTAGTTTAGTAATTAGATACATCTATAAATACAAAAAGTTTCAAACTTTTTTGGTAAATTAATAAAAAAACACACATCTTAATATACAAAAAAACAATAAAGTAAGCATGAACTTAAACGCACAAATTTCGGAGATTTTTACATTATGTTCCTGCGGCCTTATATTTCATACATTTTTACCTAATAGCACAGAATAGATAATAGTACAACTAATAGTGACGTTAGTTACACAGTTAGGTACGACTTTTGTACGGAGCGTTTTCACGAGACTTGCCAAAATTTATAAACAAGCCATTGTACCCTTGAACATAAATTGTTTTTTATATAGGTACTGTTTTCTCTACTAAGTTACTCATATTTAAAAGTAGGTAATGTTCATTTATGCAATAAAAAAAAATCTGTCTTCAAACCTATTGCAACACTTGCAACGTAAAACGGGTTGTTACAGGATAAGTACATTTATCGTCCCGCGCAGCAGAATGTGTCTCCGGCAATTCCTATTCCGACGCGGAAATATAAAGATGAATATATTTTATTCGTCGTACAGCTCGTGGTATAAACAAAAACGAGTCGTTTTATCGTTGAACTAGGTTACTTATTAGCCTGCAGTTCACCGATTTAACACTCGTTGAGTCATATCAAATTTTATTATAGGAAAGGTGAGACTCGAGATACTATCATAACATAAATAATATCCATACTTAGCGGTGGAATTACCTCACAAGTTGGGAGACCTAGCGTATTTTCTTTCGGTTCTCACGTTTCGTCTCCGGCACATAAATATCCATTCGGCCGACACTCGTAATCCCGAAAGTCCCTGAAAGATAAAATCGGGGGAGTGTGGGGGTCGTCGGGCGTCGATGCGGCGTGCAGCGTGCGGCGAGGTGCTGCAGACACCGCGGCGCGGGTCACGTGTTCCCGAAGTCCCACGCCTGACCCACACGTCGCGATTGTATTTATCATACATTTTTTGGAATTATGTTGTATTACCAAAGTGCTCCGAGTTCGTGGACGAATGATTTATTATTACTTGATCCATGGAATTACAGTTGCAGGTCTGATTCAGGGTATCACGTAAACAACAATATATTTGTCAATAACAAATAAAAAGAACTAGAAAAAACTTAGTAGAAGTATCTTAGAAAAGTAATTAATAAAAAAAAAGAAATTACTTTTCTTTGAAGAACTTTTGCCAAACGGCAGTAAGCTAAAGCGATAGATTATACTTCTTCATACATTCAACTAATCATTGTTGCATAATGATAAAAGTAAGTGTCAATGTCATATTTGACATTGACAGATGTCATGAAGCCTATTTAGTTAGGTTCATTTTTGACACTGACAGATGTCATGAAGCCTATTTAGTTAGGTTTATTGTAGATAAGTATAAAGGATTCTCAGTGTAGACTGTAGACGTATTTGTGGTAGACATATCTCATTTGTAATACGTATCTGTGATAAGCACCAATAAAGGAGAATATAAGAATTGCTGGTGTATTATTATCATCACCACTCAAGCTAAGTAAGAAGGACTTACATATGAAGAGGTCGTGACTCGCTACAGTCATAAATGCCTGCAAAATTGTATTTGTAAATGAAACTTTTTGACATATTAACGAACATTGTGAAGCGTATCCAAGCTGTTGTAGATGCTTCTTTATAAAATAATATTTAAAAAAACCAAAAACTTCTTATTAAAATGGAAACACAAATGTTTACGCAAATGCGATATATAAACTAATGTGTTAGTGACGATGTAGTAAGATGAGAGAACATCAATTACCAAAATTGTTACCGTAATTAATGAGCCGAGCAATTAAGGTCAGTTTCGTTTGTGAAATGTCATGAGCCATGAAGCCACGGCGCGCGGCGCTGTCCGGCGACTTACGGAGTGGGACTCACAGGTCGCTGCCACAGGTCCCTCCCTCACTCAGTTAGTACACTACACACTACACACTGCACACCACACACCACACACCACACACCACACACCACAATAATGGACGAGCTATGTCTGATAACTTAAAGGAGTTGTAAACTGAATCAAAACATTACTTCATTGATTGTTAAGACGTGTTAACATATTATAAGCTCTCTATAGTGTACTAATGTACTATCCCTACGTAGAAGACCGTACGTATGTAGGGAGCACAAATAATGATTAAGCGTTTCTATTTGTTCCCCACAGAATGGTTCTCCGGATGGAAGTCACGATTGAAGGTCTCGTGGCCTTGTTTTTAAACAATCAGCAAGACTTGCAAAATTGGATAAATTAATTAGTAGAAAATCTTTTCCTGTAAAATAAACAAAAATATCACGAGGACTTATTTTGGGATTGTCCTTTGACCTCCGCGCGGTATTAGTAGTCAGGCTAGAGACGGCCATTCTGCCGCGGACGTGGCGTCCCCACTCTCCTCTCTTACATAATTCATGTTTCGCACAAATGTACAAATTAAACTAAACGTACTTAAGAATATAAATATTTTAAAAATTATGTTTAATTATTATATTTATAAATATATATTATTTATATGATAGTGTCGCGCACGTAGGGTTCCGTACCATTATACCAATATTTAACATGTTTACTTGTTATTTCGTTATTTTTGCACAAAGATTTCCAAATAAGCACATTTCACAAGTTAAGTCTATCTAACAAAGTTATAATATAAGCCGTTATACTTTTTCCTTTGTAGTTCATTACATGGACTTCCATCATGAATTTTGTCAGATTTTTTGAGCCAGCCGTTTAGCTTTTAGAGGGGGGGACGCCCTATTTTAACAAAAAATGCAAAAAATGTTGAATATCTCGCAAATCGATAAAATTAAACTTAAAACAAAAAATTTTTTAAGCAACCTCCTAATATATTTGAAAGAGGGGAAGTGTAGAGGAGGTACCTACCCCAAACATTTTTTTTCGTGGTTTTATTTTACCACTTTATCGACGTAGTAAATACACATATCCATGCAAAGATTCGTCTTTCTAGCTCTGAGTTCTGACTATTTGAACGATAAGCCAAAGACGGACGGACGGACGGACGGACATGACGAAACCATAAGGGCTCCGAGACGTAAACTAAGTACATGGAGAAAAGGAACCGTTCAAACAAATTTTTTGGTATTTAACTGAAAGACTTCACATAATCATTCGTTCCAAAAACGGGGTTTAAAGTTGATACGATACAAATAGACAGATTCACTGAAAGGAAAGGAAGTGATGGATGGTTAAATAAAAGTTTAGTACTTTCAAGGAAATGGACTTAATACTCTTCGTTTTTTGTTTATAACTTTTATTTTCGCGGAAAGCTTATTCAAAATGCTTTGTATAACTACGAAGTATTCAGGATTATATTTTCAAAATAATGAAGCATGGATTTATTGAAACATGTTTTAATCATAGTAATAGACTGAAGACGTTTTGTCTCCCCGAGAAAACGTCTTGTATTAGGAGAATTGATCAAGATCGCAACCGAACCCAATCAAACGCAATTGAGACGTCAATATAGTAATTGAAGCGTGTCCCTGTTGCTGTAGTGATGTGCACGTGCCAAATGAAGTGACCGAGTTGACGATCGATGGACATGCACAGTGTACACTGTGCGGTGTAGAGCTGGACTGTGGACACCCACGCGCCCCGCCCGCCGCGCAACGCCTCGACAAACACTCGACCCAACCTACTTGGCGTTTCCGCACAAACATTTCAAGCCCGAGCCGTCCCGTCGACACTCGTCGCCGATGAATTCAATATATTTTGACAATCATTTTTACCGCTAAGCTGTTAGCAATATTATTACTTGGCAATTGGCCCCGAATCCCAGGCTAGAAATATCATTCTAGCCAGGGATACGGGGCTGGCTCAAACGTCTTGACCGTTCATGAATCTCAAGAGCTTACTTTTGAGTCGGTGTCGGTCGGTCGGTCGGTATTAAATGGGCGATTTTAGTTTATCAAAACCGTGATGGACTTCGTAGACGAATCAATTATTGTAAAATAACTGTATAACATTTTTAAATATCCTGAGCATGATAATTATTGTAATATGTGACTAAAAAGCCGTTAAGTCTATAGTTTGTTTTTAATAAATAAATTAATAAAATTGTAATAGAAGTATGAAATAACAGGCAACGATGACCAAGTGCGGATGTAGAGTTTTGGACCCTCGTAACTTATTAATTAACGTCTAAAGTATTAAGAAGCTTGCAGCAGCCGCACAATACCACAAGATGAAAAAATACCCACACGCACTTTCATACATTTTGGAAGAACGCACTCATGTAAAGTTGTGCCCACTTGAAGTAGCAAACATCATTTACTTTATTTGTGCGGTGAACATAATAATGTGGGAAATATTTTATTTGCAATGGCATATCTAAGATCAACCGTTGACGGACATTAAAAACGCCCCATACAAAAAAATGCATGACAAATGACGTCAGTCGTCACTGGTCAGAACCACAGTTGAAAATGTATGGAGATTAATATAAAATTGATTTAATTAACTTAACTACTGAGTTTCTGCTATAAGAAAAACTCATAAATACAATATAAAGATTTGAACGGTAATTATCGTTTATCAATTAAAGCAAAAAAGTCGTTGTTTTTTATGTCTTTTTGTCTTGTAACTTTTTAATTTAGCAACTCATTACTGTACTTTTTCCATTTTTCGGATCACATTTTTATTTTCATTCGCAAGCTTTCGCTGATTTAAAACAAATGCATTTTCTCTATTGTAATAATTAAGAGTATGGTATCTATTTAGTTTCAGCTCTATACTAGTTTAAAACTATGATTAAAAAGTTACTCTTGTCCCTCTTGTGTAAACTCCGAGCAAAGCGGTAGGCACTAAATAGAGTAACAATAGCCAATATTCTGTACTCTGTGGTAATAAATACAAATGGCAGAGAATCAAAGAATTCTCTCCGGTTCAAATTGCTCGGTATTTCAAAAAGCTTTTAACAGCTCGAACTAAACTTGAATATTCATCATTAGCCTTCTGTTTTCTCGGCCAAAGGATTTTGCGCCAGCCATGATATTTTACTGTTACATTTTCGCATAGAAAAGTAAGTATGAAACGAATATTTTCGGTGGCAATAGAACGCTTTGTACGCTTATTTCTTATTTCACTGTGTCTTGAAAATATGACACGTGTACAACTTACACTTTCATGCATGCATGCATGTATGTGCGAAAGCTAAGTGCCAAACTAAAGTTTTAAAACCTGTTCAAAGACATACAACACGCGGTCTATGTTTTTACCCGGCGGCGATACTACGGCGAAGCCAAAGCCTTCGTAGCGTAAACTACTGGTCCGATTTTAATAAATGAGATTTCAATAGATTTGTTTTTTTATTTTATTTAGTAGTTCGAAAAAAAACCTCAAATTCTCACATCTAAAAAAAATAAACCGAGATAATCATCACGTGTTTGGTATCAAAAGAAAGGTCTTGGCGAACACACCACAAATATGTGGTGTGCTGGCCATTTCATCTCTCGACTTTTCTTATATAATACCATTCATAATATTTTAATATATATACAGGTGACCTGAAATTCGATACATTCCTTTGAAAGACAGAAAGTAGACCTCATTTACAGTAATATTTTTCATGGCACCCCTATCCGAAAGTTGATATTTACAAAGTTATTGAAATTTCAAAAAATTTTTCTTTATTTTCGACTTTTTGACTTTGACATGACGTATTTTTAAATATGTTTGTCTTTTTAGTGATTTTTTTATGTATTTTAACCGCCAATGAGTCAAATATTATTTTTAAGGAATAAATAGGGACAAACTAAGCGAGAATTATTCATTATGAGACATGAAACAGAATTTTCTTTTAAGAAAAAGGCACATTTTTCTTAAAAACAGGTGATTTTCTTTAAAAAGTTGTATGATACAATGCGTACAAATACCTTAAATAACTTTCTTACCTCATAAGCTTCCAAAAAAGGTACAAATATGTACATAAAAATATGAACATGTAATAAACAAAGACAAAACAATCATCAGGTAACGTTATCTCAAGAATTACTCTACCTGAGGCGACCTTTTTTTTCAATTGTTTCCTTTGTTCAAACTTCGGGAAAAACAAGTAGTCGAACTCGCGTCGAAGCGCAGCGAAGCGAAATTCAGAAACTTTATTATAGCACCCATTAAATATTATGTCTAGAACATAATGCGCTTATTCCGTCTGAGATAAAAAGAAGATGCGCAATTCGCTCCACCACGACAATGCACGACCAACACTTCATTAGGGTTCCGTATTTCACGTCTCTGCACCCTTATGGTTTCGTCATGTCCAACCATCCGTCCGTCTTCGGTTTACCGTCCAAACGGTTACTGCTAGAAACATGAAACTTTCCACGTCGATAAAATGCTAAAATAAAATTGCGAAAAAAAAAATCTACACATAAAGTGGGGATGATTTTTTCTTACTCTGATAGTGTGGGGTATCACTAGATAGGTATTTTTATTAAAAAAAAAAAAAAAACATTGCGACGATTTTTTTTTTCGCTTACGAGATATTCAACTTTAAAGCGCATTTAAAATAAGATAATTTAAAATTAAAACTGATAACTCGATGCAGCTTCGTGAACAGCTTCTTAATATTTACTCTGTCGTCCTCCTCGATGACACACGCACACCGACGTACGCACGCGCGCCGTACACACGCGCACACGTACACATGCTTAACAAAAGACAAAGCTTACTCAATCGAATTAATATGGTGTCATAGTATTAAAATTGCTATCGCGAAATCTTCATTACTGCGATGTTTTATGTGCTATTTTCATAGGGTGAATTCAATATGAATATAATTATAATTTTATTTATTTGTATAAATTGGGTTTATATTTTCGATTACAGTGTTTTTTTTTATCCTACTACTATTATATAAATGTAAAAGTTTGTGAGGATGGATGGATGTTTGTTATTCATTTACACAAAAGTGGTAGTAGTTTATGTTCTGGATTAATACATAGGCTACCTTTTAGCTGAAAAAGTACAGTGTTCCTGGAAGGATACTATATTTACGCGGTCGGCGCTGCGAGCAAAAGCTAGTTTTTATTTTAATAACCAAATAAGATCCCTGGATCTCGTTCAATTCCTGTAGAAGGTCGTCGTAGTTCCCGCTGAAATAGATACTATAATGAGATGTTGCTTTTCATTCTAACTTGTTTAATACTACCATAGTTGAATATATTTTATAAGTTGGCGTTTGCATTCAACATTTCTTGCTTAAAACACAGAACAACCACAGGCGGATACAAGTCTTGTTAGCTCATATGGTATTTAGGAATTTTAAATAATCCATT
Organism: Phengaris alcon alcon; assembly: GCA_037179445.1. NCBI lineage: Eukaryota > Metazoa > Arthropoda > Insecta > Lepidoptera > Lycaenidae > Phengaris > Phengaris alcon. Next base: position 118,979 of record JAYRCH010000212.1, on the reverse strand, counting down.
TAATCAAATAATTGTTTATTTCATTTGATTTGTTTTTTTATTAATATGATGGTCCGTATCATATTAATTGGCGTAGAATTCTTATTGAGTTCCGTTGACAAATAAAATTGCATTGCGTTTTTTTTTAAAGTAAGTTGTGAAAATCGTTAATTTAATGTGCCATTTCAAAATATTAGCTCATTACATATGAAATTGGCGTTTTGTAAAGGAGGAACATAACGTCATTTTTTTTAAACATAATATATTTTTATTTAATCAAAGTATATACCACTGCTATTTTTTATATGATGGCTTTTGCCATCTCATAGGTAGTTCATTGATTCCTTTGCTAAAAAAACCATTCGGAGAGGAATCAATAAAATCTTTGAAGGCGCTTTGGACTGCCCCATCGGAGTTGAATTTTTTCCCTTGCAAGAAGTTATCCAAAATTCGAAAAACCTGGTAATCTGTGGGAGCAAGGTCCGGGGAGTGCGGTGGATGTCTTAGACATTCCAATTGAAGATCCTCTAATTTGGTAGCCGTCTGTTGTGCAGACCACACGTCTAGCGTTGTAGCCTAGAGCGAATGACCAACCACGGTTGTTTAGCAGCTAGCTTTTCCATCATGATTTGCAGTTGCTGGCAATAGACATCTGCCGTAATCATCTGGCCAGATTTAAGAAAGCTATAGTGAACGACACCGGCACTAGTCCACCAAACGCTCACAAGTAACTTTTTTTGAGTCAATTTTCGCTTTGGGTAGACTTTGGCTGGTTCGCCAGGGTTCAGCCATTGCGATGAGCATTTCCGATTATCGTACAGGATCCACTTTTCATCACATGTAATGATTCGATATAAAATCCCTTAATTATTGTGCCGTTTGAGTTATGTAACGCAGCAGTCGACGCGCGTTTGTCGGTTTGCTGCACTCAATTCATGAGGTACCCACCTTTCAAGCTTTTTCACCTTCCCAATTTCCTTTAACTGGATTAAAACAGTTTTATCACTAACACTGCAGCCTGTAGCTAACTCGAATGTGGTTTGTGATGGATCCGCTTCCACAATATAATTATCAACTTTGGTCTCCAGCCGTCCACGGGGCTTGTTCTGCAGGTCGAAATTTCCAAAATGAAACTTTGGAACCAAAAACGCACTGTGTTTTCTTTTTCGACACTGCCGCCATATACGAGTACATCATTAATCCTTCGAGCCGTTTCTGCAGCACTGGAGCCACGGTGGAACTCGTACTCGAAAATAATACGATATTTCAAGTTTTCCATTTTGTAAACAGCGTGACGCAAAGAAAAAACCAAAAGAGGAAAAAACAAATGAATTACGGTTTTCGAAACACAAAAGCATAAGTAAATAGCGGTATAAAATTGAAACTGGTATTCCTAACCAAAAAAGTTATATTTGAAAGTAGTTTCAAAGTGGCTAGTACGCCAAAACGCCAATTTCATATGTAAGGACCTAATATTATATTTTCACGAAATTATATTATATACCCTGGACCAGTGTCAGTGTTCGGTGTTGCTCTGCGAACTTGGTAGCTTTACTACCATTTTTTCTGCTCCCGTGCATAGCACTTTACTCCTAACGAGCTATATCACTTGTCTACTAGCAGTTTATTGCACTTCTGCTGTTCAAAGAGGGTTTCAGCATTCTCTACAAACTTGGCTGCCCCACTGCTGTATGTTTTCACCAACGGTGCAATCATTGAATCGTACGACAGTGGGGCAGGTTGCCTCTAATTCTGTCGAGGTTGCAGGTTATCTGGAGCAGGGCCTCATGGTTAAGGATTCGCAAATGCTGCGCGCGCACTACTTCCACTCGGACCACTGGCACTACGACCTGCTGTCGCTGCTGCCCACTGATCTCGCCTACTACTGGTGGACACCCGGCTCCTGCAGTTATGTAAGTACAGCTAGGTAATAGGTCAGTGCGTCATATGGGATCCTGCAGCTATGTGAGTACAGCTAGGTAATAGACCAGTGCGTCATATTATTGAATCCTGCAGCTATGTGAGTACAGTTAGGTAATAGATCAGTGCGTCACATGGGATCCTGCAGCTATCTGAGTACAGCTAGGTAATAGATCAGTTCGTCATATGGGATCCTGCAGCTATCTTAGTACAGCTAGGTAATAGATTAGTGCGTCATATGGGACCCTGCAGCTATCTGAGTTCAGCTAGGTAATAGATCAGTGCGTCATATGGGATCCTGCAGCTATGTGAGTACAGCTAGTTAATAGATCAGTGCGTCATATGGGATCCTGCAGCTATGTAAGTACAGCTAGGTTATAGATCAGTGCGTCATATGGGATCCTGCAGCTAAGTGAGTACAGCTAGGTAATAGATCAGTGCGTTATATATGATCCTGCAGCTATGTGAGTACAGCCAGGTAAGATCAGTGCGTTATATGAAATCATGCAGCTATGTAAGTACAGCTAGCTAATAGACCAGTGCATCATATGGAATCCTGCAGCTATGTGAGTACAGCCAGGTAATAGATCAGTGCGTTATATATGATCGTGCAGCTATATGAGTACAGACAGGTAATAGATCCATGCATTATATATAATCCTGCAGCTATGTGAGTACAGCTAGGTTATAGATCAGTGGGATATATATGATCCTGCAGCTATGTGAGTACAGCAAGGTACAGGTTCAGCCAGATAATAGATCAGTGCGTTATATATGATCCTGCAGCTATGCGAGTACAGCCAGGTAATAGATCAGTGCGATATATATGATCCTGCAGCTATGTGAGTACAGCCAGGTAATAGATCAGTGCGATGTATATGATCCTGCAGCTATGTGAGTACAGCCAGGTAATAGATCAGTGCCATATATATGATCCTGCAGCTATGTGAGTACAGTCAGGTAATAGATCAGTGCGATATACATGATCCTGCAGCTATGTGAGATCAGCCAGGTAATAGATCAGTGCCATATATATGATCCTGTAGCTATGTGAGTACAGCCAGGTAATAGATCAGTGCCATATATATGATCCTGCAGCTATGTGAGTACAGCCAGGTAATAGATCAGTACGATATATATGATCCTGTAGCTATGTGAGTACAGCCAGATAATAGATCAGTGCGTTATATATGATCCTGCAGCTATGTGAGTACAGCCAGGTAATAGATCAGTGCGATATATATGATCCTGCAGCTATGTGAGTACAGCCAGATAATAGATCAGTGCGTTATATATGACCCTGCAGCTATGTGAGTACAGCCAGGTAATAGATCAGTGCGATATATATGATCCTGCAGCTATGCGAGTACAGCCAGGTAATAGATCAGAGCGATATATATGATCCTGCAGCTATGTGAGTATAGCCAGGTAATAGATCAGTGCCATATATATGATCCTGCAGCTATGTGAGTACAGCCAGGTAATAGATCAGTGCGTTTTATATGATCCTGCAGCTATGTGAGTGCAGCCAGGTAATAGATCAGTGCGTTATATGGAATCCTGCAGCTATGTGAGTACAGCCAGGTAATAGATCAGTGCGTTATATATGATCCTGCAGCTATGTGAGTACATCCAGGTAATAGATCAGTGCGTTATATATGATCCTACAGCTATGTGAGTACAGCCAGGTAATAGATCAGTGCGATATATATGATCCTGCAGCTATGTGAGTACAGCTAGGTAATAGATCCATGCGTTATATATGATCCTGCAGCTATGTGAGTACAGCCAGGTAATAGATCAGTGCGATATATATGATCCTGCAGCTATGTGAGTACAGCAAGGTACAGGTATAGCCAGATAATAGATTAGTGCGTTATATATGATCCTGCAGCTATGCGAGTACAGCCAGGTAATAGATCAGTGCGATATATATGATCCTGCAGCTATGTGAGTACAGCCAGGTAATAGATCAGTGTGATGTATATGATCCTGCAGCTATGTGAGTCAGCCAGGTAATAGATCAGTGCGATATATATGATCCTGCAGCTATGTGAGTTCATCCAGGTAATAGATCAGTGCCATATATGTATATGATCCTGCAGCTATGTGAGTACAGCCAGGTAATAGATCAGTGCCATATATATGATCCTGCAGCTATATGAGTACAGCCAGGTAATAGATTAGTACGATATATATGATCCTGCAGCTATGTGAGTACAGCCAGATAATAGATCAGTGCGTTATATATGATCCTGCAGCTATGTGAGTACAGCCAGGTAATGGATCAGTGCGTTTTATATGATCCTGCAGCTATGTGAGTGCAGCCAGGTAATAGATCAGTGCGTTATATGGAATCCTGCAGCTATGTAAGTACAGCTAGGTAATAGACCAGTGCATCATATGGAATCCTGCAGCTATGTGAGTACAGCCAGGTAATAGATCAGTGCGATATATATGATCCTGCAGCTATGTGAGTACAGCTAGGTAATAGATCCATGCGTTATATATGATCCTGCAGCTATATGAGTACAGCCAGGTAATAGATCAGTGCGATATATATGATCCTGCAGCTATGTGAGTACAGCAAGGTACAGGTATAGCCAGATAATAGATTAGTGCGTTATATATGATCCTGCAGCTATGCGAGTACAGCCAGGTAATAGATCAGTGCGATATATATGATCCTGCAGCTATGTGAGTACAGCCAGGTAATAGATCAGTGTGATGTATATGATCCTGCAGCTATGTGAGTCAGCCAGGTAATAGATCAGTGCCATATATATGATCCTGCAGCTATGTGAGTACAGCCAGGTAATAGATCAGTGCGATATATATGATCCTGCAGCTATGTGAGTTCATCCAGGTAATAGATCAGTGCCATATATGTATATGATCCTGCAGCTATGTGAGTACAGCCAGGTAATAGATCAGTGCCATATATATGATCCTGCAGCTATATGAGTACAGCCAGGTAATAGATAAGTACGATATATATGATCCTGCAGCTATGTGAGTACAGCCAGATAATAGATCAGTGCGTTATATATGATCCTGCAGCTATGTGAGTACAGCCAGGTAATGGATCAGTGCGTTTTATATGATCCTGCAGCTATGTGAGTGCAGCCAGGTAATAGATCAGTGCGTTATATGGAATCCTGCAGCTATGTAAGTACAGCTAGGTAATAGACCAGTGCATCATATGGAATCCTGCAGCTATGTGAGTACAGCCAGGTAATAGATCAGTGCGATATATATGATCCTGCAGCTATGTGAGTACAGCCAGATAATAGATCAGTGCGTTATATATGATGCTGCAGCTATGAGAGTACAGCCAGGTAATAGATCAGTGCGATATATATGATCCTGCAGCTATGCGAGTACAGCCAGGTAATAGATCAGTGCGATATATATGATCCTGCAGCTATGTGAGTACAGCCAGGTAATAGATCAGTGCCATATATATGATCCTGCAGCTATGTGAGTACAGCCAGGTAATAGATCAGTCCGATATATATGATCCTGCAGCTATGTGAGTACAGCCAGGTAATAGATCAGTGCCATATATATGATCCTGCAGCTATGTGAGTACAGCCAGGTAATGGATCAGTGCGTTTTATATGATCCTGCAGCTATGTGAGTGCAGCCAGGTAATAGATCAGTGCGATATATATGATCCTGCAGCTATGTGAGTACAGCAAGGTACAGGTATAGCCAGATAATAGATTAGTGCGTTATATATGATCCTGCAGCTATGCGAGTACAGCCAGGTAATAGATCAGTGCGATATATATGATCCTGCAGCTATGTGAGTACAGCCAGGTAATAGATCAGTGTGATGTATATGATTCTGCAGCTATGTGAGTCAGCCAGGTAATAGATCAGTGCCATATATATGATCCTGCAGCTATTTGAGTACAGCCAGGTAATAGATCAGTGCGATATATATGATCCTGCAGCTATATGAGTTCATCCAGGTAATAGATCAGTGCCATATATGTATATGATCCTGCAGCTATGTGAGTACAGCCAGGTAATAGATCAGTGCCATATATATGATCCTGCAGCTATATGAGTACAGCCAGGTAATAGATTAGTACGATATATATGATCCTGCAGCTATGTGAGTACAGCCAGATAATAGATCAGTGCGTTATATATGATCCTGCAGCTATGTGAGTACAGCCAGGTAATGGATCAGTGCGTTTTATATGATCCTGCAGCTATGTGAGTGCAGCCAGGTAATAGATCAGTGCGTTATATGGAATCCTGCAGCTATGTAAGTACAGCTAGGTAATAGACCAGTGCATCATATGGAATCCTGCAGCTATGTGAGTACAGCCAGGTAATAGATCAGTGCGATATATATGATCCTGCAGCTATGTGAGTACAGCTAGGTAATAGATCCATGCGTTATATATGATCCTGCAGCTATATGAGTACAGCCAGGTAATAGATCAGTGCGATATATATGATCCTGCAGCTATGTGAGTACAGCAAGGTACAGGTATAGCCAGATAATAGATTAGTGCGTTATATATGATCCTGCAGCTATGCGAGTACAGCCAGGTAATAGATCAGTGCGATATATATGATCCTGCAGCTATGTGAGTACAGCCAGGTAATAGATCAGTGTGATGTATATGATCCTGCAGCTATGTGAGTCAGCCAGGTAATAGATCAGTGCCATATATATGATCCTGCAGCTATGTGAGTACAGCCAGGTAATAGATCAGTGCGATATATATGATCCTGCAGCTATGTGAGTTCATCCAGGTAATAGATCAGTGCCATATATGTATATGATCCTGCAGCTATGTGAGTACAGCCAGGTAATAGATCAGTGCCATATATATGATCCTGCAGCTATATGAGTACAGCCAGGTAATAGATTAGTACGATATATATGATCCTGCAGCTATGTGAGTACAGCCAGATAATAGATCAGTGCGTTATATATGATCCTGCAGCTATGTGAGTACAGCCAGGTAATGGATCAGTGCGTTTTATATGATCCTGCAGCTATGTGAGTGCAGCCAGGTAATAGATCAGTGCGTTATATGGAATCCTGCAGCTATGTAAGTACAGCTAGGTAATAGACCAGTGCATCATATGGAATCCTGCAGCTATGTGAGTACAGCCAGGTAATAGATCAGTGCCATATATTTGATCCTGCAGCTATGTGAGTACAGCCAGGTAATGGATCAGTGCGTTTTATATGATCCTGCAGCTATGAGAGTGCAGCCAGGTAATAGATCAGTGCGTTATATATGATCCTACTGCTATGTGAGTACAGCCAGGTAATAGATCAGTGCGATATATATGATCCTGCAGCTATGTGAGTACAGCTAGGTAATAGATCAGTGCGTTTTAAGAGATTCTGCAAATATTTAAAAGTTATGATAGCAGAGATAATATTTGATGGCCCCACGCGATTTCAAAAGTATGAGAGCTGCTGTCGCTTAAATGTGAAGTTAGCCTGATAACGACCAGTAGACGATGGTAGATCAGCGGCTTAAAATCCTGCAGCAAAAGGCTTGGTTCGAAATTGACCAGAATCAACAGAAACGAAATCTTAGATAAATTGTTCACTTTATTTCATATATGATGTCAAAAAGGGAAAACTCGAAAAATGCTGGGTATAGAAGTTATAAGCAAGAATAAAGTCAGTTTTTGTATGGGAGTGACAGACACGAGACGACGAATACGACGATTACCGTAAGACATTAAAAACGTGGTTGTATTGAATTACATATGTTGGTCGGTGTGTTAGGTGTTGAACTTGTAGGTATACTAGTATATACATACGCTTATAATTTCAATGTACGGAGGTACCTATTTCTTGCGGAAGTGCCGCAATTGTGGAGGCGGAAATGGAGTTCCGTTACAACTCTAATCTGTACCTACACCTACCCACCTCCTCAACCACAACTTAACTATATACTCCTACGGTTCATAAACCAACAAATATAATATCTACTCCTACATCTCTATCTGCTATGGTTTTGGATTATATTCTTGCTCATAACTTCTATACCCGGCGTTTTTTGTGATTGCCCGTTTAGTCACATTAAATATGATTTAAAGGAACCCAGAGGTAACGATTTCATTGATTCCGATTCTGGGTTTTTTAGTATGAATTTTGGACTAAACCTTTACTGTTACATAAACAGACCATATTGACTGGCGCCCATGCCAGATTCATCGGTGGTTATTAGACAATGTGATACCTAACTTCAAAAACAAGAGCGATATTTGTTATTGTTTTTATAGTAACTTCAATTATTATAAGGCTATTTGCCAGGCTGACAGAACTGTTCTTCTTTTGCACAATTCACACTGCGCAGGGCACAGCCAATGTCTACATAAAAGCTTGCAATGATTTGAAACTGGGTATTATAAGACATTTATAGATTTTAAAAGCTGAAAGTTAAACGACGTTAAATAACTTATAAGAAGAGATAAAGATAAACAGCTACATAGTTAACTTTCGATTTTATTGCACTACTACAAGTATACGGTGTGTTCACGATTGTATAAAAAAACAATTTTTTTTCACACAATCGTCCAAATTTTCAAATTTGGTTCAATTTGGTTCGTTCTATGAAAGCTGTTTCTCTGTACGTAAGTGTATATATTTTCTACTCTGTGGCCGGGGTACATACTTACAGGCTACGACTTCAATATGTATACTTCAACCACAAGTGGTAGAAAAGTGATATGTAAGCTAAATTATAAAGTAAATAATATAGCTAAGTAATATAAAATAGTTTTTTTATTATTTCAATTGATTACTCGTAGATGAATAATCATTTACAATGAATCAAAAGTATAATATATGTAATTGATAATAATATGTATTGATATCTACTGTATACTAAAATTGCTATAATTTGAACTCAATTTGTAAATGTGTAGTCTATCGTCATGAATATTAAAACACAAAATAGGCCTCAGAAAGTATTACGCTTTAGTATGTGTGTATTTTAGCAGGCCACGTGGCCTGCCACACGGCCACACGCCACTTGAATAATGTTATATTGAAATGTTATTTATAAATATCTTACATAAGATCAACTTATACCGAACAAGAATGTCCAATTTTTGTCGCCCAATGTCTCTGTAAGTAGTTGACAAACTTGTATTACATATTGAAATTGTGCGATACCGTTAAATTGGTCATTTTTGTCTGACGTTTGTTTTTGCGAAAAAACACAGTGGCGTGTGTTTGTGAAAATATCGTTTATGAGGCAAACATTGTGAGCGTGACGTATCGGTCAAACACAATATCACAGAATAAATAGAGACAAAAGGCGAGCCCTACCTATGAACCACACATATCTTAGCTCGACGGGGGGACGATACTTTGGAACGCTGCACTGTCCGTGCTAAAGTATCTCAGCTTTTGGTGGTTGAAAAGGTAACGGTGAGTAAGCAAGAGTAAATACACATTATTTCTGTGAGCCTTGTTTGAGCACGGAATATCAATATGAGAGGAGAGGTCTCCGCTCGATGCGTTCGTACAAGGCTGGATTTCACGACTACGCTAACTGTGCGTTGACACTTGACAGACCTCACGGCTCTTTGAAGGTTGTTCTCTTCTTAGACAACAGGTTTTGTTTAATGAAATAGATCAGAAAACGAGCACACGGATCGCCTGATGGAAAGCGATTTGCGCCGCCCATGGACACCCACAACACCATAGGAGTTGCAAGGGCCTTCTCGGTCCTTAAAGTCCTCAACCTCCTTATGGCCTTCAGTAACCTCGTTCGCCCGTCGGATCACAACGTAAGCGTTATTTCTCGCCCTATTTCTGCGAGACCGAAGGAGCTTGCCCATTCGTGCTGATGCGTGGCTAACCCACGTGAAACGATGTTAGAGTTTGTGTATTTGTGTGTTGCAGCAACGCCTGCCGTGCCCGGTGATCGTGCGGCTGAACCGACTGTTCCGTCTGCCGCGCATGTGGGAGTGGTTCGATCGCACCGAGACCGCTACCAGCTACCCCAACGCTTTCCGCATATGCAAGGTCACATACACCAAAAATTATTGAAGTCACTGGCGCCTCGAGCACTTAATAGACAATATGCTTAGTTTTTTTTATTGGTTTTTGTCCCGTGTTAAGTATCCGAAGGTGTTACAGGTACCAGACAACGTTAAGTATATTTGATACTTTTATACTAAATATATTTAATACACATCCATGACTCATGGATGTGTATTAAATATCCCAGGGTGGGTCATCCCAGGAACACAAAAAAATTTGTTTCTTTGGCGGGCTTCAAAACCGCGACCTCCGGCTTCAGCGCCAACGCGCTAATCACTGAGCCACAGAGGTCGTCAATCTGTGGTTAACGTCTTCTCTGATAACTCGATTAAATATAGTTTTAGAGTTTATCCCGTGTTCAATCCCTTGATTTCTAACCTCGTTATAACGAGGATAAGGGTAGAGAATCTAGGGGTCGAACACGGAATAAGCTAGTTCGAGTAACTCAAACGTGTGTTGCGTGTGGTAGGTGGTGATGGCGATCCTGGTGCTAATCCACTGGAACGCGTGCCTGTACTTCGCCATCAGCTACGCCATCGGTTTCGGCTCCGATAACTGGGTGTACAACATCACGGGCGCGCGCAACGAATCCCTTGCGCACCAGTACATCTACAGCTTCTACTGGTCCACGCTCACGCTCACCACCATCGGCGAGACCCCGCAGCCCGAGATCGACGCCGAGTACCTGTTCGTCGTTGCCGACTTCCTCGCCGGGGTGCTGATATTCGCCACCATCGTCGGTAACATCGGTTCCATGATTTCCAACATGAACGTCGCGCGTGTCGACTTCCAGAACAAGATGGACGGCGTCAAGCAGTACATGGCCTTCCGCAAGGTCAGCGGGGAGCTGGAGGCGCGCGTGATCCGCTGGTTCGCCTACACCTGGGCAGAAAGCGGCGCGTTGGACGAGGAGCACGTGCTGTCCTCGCTGCCCGATAAACTCAAGGCCGAGATCGCGATCCGCGTGCACCTGGACACTCTGCGCAAGGTCCGCATCTTCCAGGACTGCGAGCCCGGCCTTCTGGAGGCTCTGGTGCTGAAGCTGCGGCTGCAGGTGTTCAGCCCTGGCGACTACATATGCCGGAAGGGCGACGTCGGCAAGGAGATGTACATCGTGAAGCGCGGACGGCTACAGGTGGTGGCGGATGACGGCCGGACAGTGCTGGCCACGCTCAGCGCTGGCTCCGTGTTCGGCGAGGTCAGCGTGCTGGAGATTGCCGGCAACCGCACTGGCAACCGCCGCACTGCCAATGTCCGCGCGCTCGGCTACTCCGACCTGTTCTGTCTGGCCAAACGCGACCTGTGGGAGGCGCTGGCTGACTACCCCGATGCGCGCGCTACGCTCACCGAGCGCGGCTGCCAGCTGCTGCGCAAGGTGAGAGAAAATCGACACAAATAGGACCGATAGGCGCTCCAGGATCCAAATCAGATCAGGACCGGTACCTGCAGATAGATTCGCTACAAAAGTATACGTTCAAAAGTATTGGCGTGAGATAGTTAACTGGACTTGTGTTGCGACCCAACTTACGTCGATTACGAGAAATTGGCTCGATCAATACATGCGCGACTAAGTCGCAATAGTAATATTATGTGTTATCGTAGGACGGTCTGCTGGACGAGGAGGTATTCTCGAACGCGCAGAACACGCAGCAGAGTCTGGAGGACACGGTGCGGCAGCTGGAGGGTACGGTGGACCTGCTGCACAATCGCCTGCAGGCCGTGCTCAGCGACTTGGGCCAGGACCAGGCTCAGATGAGCCAGCGCCTCACGCGCCTCGAGACCAGGTACGAATACATTCAAACTCAATGGCGGCTCGCAACTGAATAATCGCGCTGCGCCTTTCAGTTTGAATACTGTATGTTGTGTGGCTGCGCTGTGCGACTGTTTGCTGGCGGCTGGCGCGCGCGCGGTGAGTGGCTGAGGTGTGCGTGTTGCAGGGTGGAGGCGGGCGCGTCGGACGACACGGACGAGGAGTCGTCGGACGACACGGACGAGGAGTCGTCGGACACGTCGGTGCGCAACTACGACGACGTGATCTACGGGGCCGTGAGCGTATCGCCCGTGCGCCGGCGGCCGCGCTCGCTCAGCGTGGAGCGGCCGCCGAGCGCGCGCGCAGCGCCCGAGCCGCGCTCCGTGTCGCTGCGCGTGCGCCGCCCTGACCGCCCGGACAACTGAGCCGCACCCCCCGCTACGCGCGGTACATATTTGATAAGTAATTGCATGCTGTATATTTTACTACTAATTATTTGTTATATTATGAAAAAGACGTATAGATTTTATAGGTGGTTTAGCGAGGGCGGTTTACTATCAATGCTTTTCACCGAGGACGACGGGGAGGAGCTCCTAGCGTCGTTGGCGGTCGTGGACGAGTAATAAGAGCTTTGTCTCTTGACTCGCGACCGACACGAGTAATCCCAAGAAGTAAATTAAAACAAAAGAGTTCGCTAGTAATATAAGTGTGAACGATATTATCTATCTTAGCACTATAAAATCCCGTACATTTCGTAAGCCACTTCTTGGGGTTTATCGGTATTTTATTGGTCAATATAAAGCGAACATTTCATTAGGTAATATCATGTTAATAAATGTATTATAATAGTTAAGTCGGATAGGCGGCAGGTGTATAAGTGAATCTGCGGTAGTCGACATGCGATTTCATTTTAATATGCCAAAGCTCCTTAATACTATGTGACAAACTTTATAGAATGTTTTCAAAATACATGTTTCTGTTTAACTTTTACTTTAACTTATATTTTTAAGCTCTACACAATGGAATTTAAGATGCGCTGTGTAAAAATGTTTAATGTTATTATAGGTTTAAGATATAGGTAATAATAATTATTATGTAATATGGTCCATTATTAGAGGAAGTTATAGGTGCTCAGATTGTAACATTCAAGTAAATACCAAAGTATACTGTTTATTAAATAAACGCAAACCAATTATTGTAACACCATTGACCCGGTAACTTGTGCTTGTTCAAGTGGCGGTTGAATTTTTAAATTTAAAATCTAATTATAGAGAGATTCGAAGGTGTCAATGGAAAAAGCTTTAATAATTTAGGTAATTTCGAATAAAATATTTAGAAAATTTTACAAAATGTACTAGGTACTTTTAAAATGTAATGAAGTGTGGTCTCAACTCGAGTGCTTCGCTTGTGGACTGTGGTTCCTGCGGCCGTAGTACTCGTGACTACGACACATGACCTCCGACCACGTGACCAGTGAGAATGAGCCAAATTATAGAGATCTTTAAATGAACATTTTATCACTAAGGACTATCAGCCGTACAGGGCACAGTCGCCGATATATTATGTGTATCACTTTTTAACCTTATTCCCAAGTAATAAGGTCTATCGGCGGCCGTACTGTATAAGCGGGTGCCATAAACGGGGCTCGAACTCTCGCTCCCTTTCCCCTAGGTAATGTTCCACCTTCGCACGATTAAGCGAGATAATACGAAATTGACATGTATGTAAATGTGTACTTAATTGTACATTTCCATATCAGATATAGTGACTGTATATACATACAGTAAGTGGTTATTGTTGTATGAATACCTGAAATTATAAGGAGTGAAAATTAGTTTTATTATTAGGTGTTCCTAGTTCGTTGGAGGCGTACCGAAGGGTTTGGATTATGAATATAAAAACTATGTTCTAGCGGATGGTTATATTATTAGGTACGTGTTTTTAATATATTTATAACAGTTTAAGTATTTTAATAGAGAATGTATAATAACTGTAATAATTTATAATTGTTATTTTTTCGAACGAGGATTGAGGACAGACAGTGATAGTGTAATGCAAAGTGTTACCAAGTGAGTCGAGTTTCGACAAATAGGTACCTAGTAGGTACCTAGTAGGTACATTACATGGCGCTGGGTCCCGAGTCCAGACTCCAGGCTCCAGACTCCAGAGGACTGAGTACTAGATACGACCACAAAGATGTGACATGAAATGTGTTATTTTATTTTACATCGACTTTTTATAGAAATTAAAACCTATATTTTATTGAACGTTTAGGGTCAATTCACACGGAAACGAATCGATACGCGACATAGCGCTGCATTTTTAAGAAAGCTATTCAAAATGTAACTTTATGTACCTATTACACAAGATACACGTTTTATTGTAAGAGTTCGAATCTCAGGTTGCATCGCGCTATGTCAGTGTATGACTGATTTCATATGAAACGTGTATCTTCCTGTGTGGTGAATAAAGTTCAATTTTGAATAGTCATCTTAAAAATGTTGCGTCGCGGTGTGAACTGACCCTTAGTTTAACAGCGTTTTCCACGGCGCGCGGTGTAGTAATTAATACATAGCTGGGTGTTGGATATACTCAATATTTTCTGGATGTTTGTGTCTAACCTCGGTGTAGTCGGTGTACCCGTGCCACAGTAGCACAGTAGTTATCTGCAGATAAGGTGTGACTCTACAGTCTACACTCTACTCGGTAGTCGTAAGGGTCGGTCCACATGTCCACATCACGATTTCGGTGCGGGTCCCAACACAGATTTTGCATATTCCTCGGGCGGGTAATATCAAAGGGTTTTCGTGGTTGGTTGCTGCTGTCGACCCTGGCTCAAAGGAGCAGTGTTGGGAATGTGTGGTGGGCCATTTGCCCGTTTAAAATGTCCACATTACGAGGTCCTTAACGCGAATACGTTGATGACGTCGCGACGTGGACACGTGGGCAGGCTAAGTCTTACGTCAAACAGTCCTGATTGTCGTGTGGACTCAATCTACTTGATCATGAAATTGATTTGGATGTTTAGGTGAACATATTATGTTGTTTTTTAATGTAAATCTATTTAATGTTCTTTTTAATAAAAAATTCTAAATGTATGTATTATTTCCTACAGCCCACCAAGCAATTACAAAGACCTCATTATGATTTCGTAACTTTAACAGTTTACCTAATTATAGTTGACAAGGGTTTAACGCATATCAGATTCACAACTGACATACCTAAGTATGTAGCTATTTACGTGTTAAGTATAGGTACTATGAGTTCTAAGTGTGAATTTTTCTTTTCGCATTCGATGGTGAGCGCGTTTGGCGTTTACTAGGAATTTGTATGCGATTTGTACAGCGCCACCTAGTTGTCGCGTTTACAACTAGGTGGCGCTGTACAAATCACATACAAATTTCTAGTAAACGCCAAACGCGCTCAAGATCGAATGCGAAAAGAAAAACTCACACTTAGCACTCAGTTTATATCCAATATAATATAAATGACGCTTATAGGCGAGTAGGGGATGGGCCAAAAAGGTGAAAAAGGTGCACCGACATCGGTGAGCTGAGTGGCTAAAGTAGGTAGGTACATGATACCTTACGTATTTTTGGTCCCTGAATCCAAATATGAAATTTATTTTTCTCCAAATAAATCTACAATTAATATCTAAAGAAGAAGACTGTTTTAATGGCAGTGTAATAATATTTAATACAAGCATAATACTTATTCATTAAAGAACTTGTAGCCGTATATTTTTGGGTTCAAAGGCATGTATGAATCAAGATAATATGAAGAATGATAAAAAAACGCTCGCGGGAACGAAGCCTGAGGGTTCCGAGACGTGAACTACGAAATTTAGTATTTATAAACAAGATTTTTTTTATTATTAAACATATTATCTTAAAATGCAACCCGTTTGAAATATAATTAATAACAATACTATAAAAGTACATAATTTTGAGACTATGATAATCATCTGAATTAATTAATAGTTTAAAAATAATTATTGTGAACGTGGTATGGTTTATGGTTTAAAACGATTATTCTCATAAGAATTTACATAAATTCACTTAAATGAGAAATACTTGCATTAAAGTAAGGAACAGGATTTAATAAGATATAGGTACTAAATTAGTTATCGAGCGCGCTAAGTAGATACACGGTACACGGTACACGGATAAGTTCATATTAGTTTAAATATTACACAAAGACAAAAAATATGAATGTACGTGAGGGTAGTTGTCATCTCGACACGATCGGACACTAGCGAGTAGCGAGTAGCGAGTAGCGACAGGCTGGGCGAATACAAGTAATGTACACCGATCTAAAGATGTTTCTACAACTAGATACGACACTACCACAGTAATTGTAATGAATATTATAAAGAAGTTTTTATTTTTTTATAATACGATAACTGAGATTTTAGGGATCGCTAATTTTGTTATTATAATTTTATATTAATATATTTTAAGTGAGATTGACAAAAACATTTCAAGCAATTTATAATATTTATTACTTGCGTAGTAATAATTTACATTGTTTGCTCTAGTAGACTATTATATTTAACTATTATATCTAGTATTATATAGTTGGCACTCTGCTATGTAATATTCTTTTTTCCATAATTTGTTCCTGGTTGAGTTCAAGATTGAGTTACCTACTAGCACTTCTTATTATTTTCGTTTGTATGTTTTTCTTTTTTGTGTATGTAATATTAGTATGTATGTCTATTTAAAATTTTCGTGTTCTTGTAAATTTTTATCGTAGGTCGGAAGGAAGTCATAAAGAAATAGTGTTTTAATTAATTTGTTTTGAGCTGTTTGAAGTGACATAAGGTTAGTTTTTGCAGATGATCCCCAGATTTTGACCAAATAATCGAGGTGAGGCTTGGCCAGTGAGTTATAAATGTATGTCATTTACGTATTTTTTGAGGTAGACAGTGACCTATTCCACGCAACGCTCCCGTTAGTGATAATTTTTGTTTAATTTTTTCTATGTGTTTTCACACATATTGTAAATACACATATTCATGCAAAGTTTCACATCATACCGTCCAATCAGTTTTGCTAACCGTTTGGACGGTAAGCCGAAGACGAACGGATGGACGGACATGACGAAACCACATGGGTTCCGTCATCGCCTTACTAAACACTTGCATTAGACTGGCTAATAATACATTAACCAAGAAGTAACATCGGATAGCCAGTGATGTTGATAATAAACTCTGGAGAAATGGGGAAAACTCTGATTGATTTAGCATTCGGTATGCCTGGACAAGCGTCATCTTACGTCCAGTAGTACTTAACTACTGAAAAATATCGTCGATATGTATAATATTATGATGATAAGCTTTAATGGTACTTTATGGTTTTTTTTCCTATGAATAACTATTTTGTAGAATCATTATAAAACCCATAAGTTAAATCGAAAAACAATATGTTGTTTATACCGAGTATTAGTCTTAAGTTTTGTAAAACAGCGTCATCTATCTCTTCTTTAAGAACTATTTAGTTATTTATAAATAGTTGGTAATGAAGAAATAGATGGCGCTTTACACTATGAATATTTAGATGGCGCTTTAAAAATCTTTAAACAAAATCTCTTTAATCTCTCTCTTTTCATTAGACATGTTACATATTTTTAACAGCTATTTCCCTATAATTATAACCACAAAAAGTCGCGTATAAGACAATTATGGCCGCTTGTCAAGTGACGCCACCGCAAAACTAACTCGCCCGTTATAAGTAGCCCCCCCAGTTTAACATAAACTGTAATATTTATTAGGTTTAAATAATGGGAATATAGTAAATTTTGCCTCAATTTTTGTTTACGAATGAGGCGGTGTGTATCCACTATCACCATCTGTTGTTGCCTCAGTAGATGGAGATTCCTGCTCGAGAGAAACAGGTGGCGCAACCAATACGACGCCACCTACGTTTTACTAGCTCCATGAACGCCACCTACGTTTTACGTGCAAACCTTTGTATTTCACTGGGTATTTTCTTAGATGAAACATTAGTTAACTTCTTTAATTTTATTACACTAAAATTTAAAATAAATTCAACGTACTTACAAAATCTAGACAGACGAAAATCACAAAATCACTTAATGTGTAACATAATAATAATTATAATAAAATATAATATTATTATTATAATATTACAAGAACAAGAAATAAAAAGTCAATACTTTAATTGAATAGCTATCTAAAGTATAACAAAAACATATTTAACATAAAAAAGAACATAGTTGATAAATCAAATAAAAATAGTTTGTATATTTCTAGGCTGTGTTTTGAAGTAGTTACACACTTTATCAAACATACACAATACACAATATGGAATATGTACCGAGCTATTTATTCTTAACTCTAGCAAATTAGAACATTGTTGAATTTCACATGAAGATAAATAATTCAGGAACGAGATGAACCGCTCACGGTAAGATTTAACTATCCTAAAACAGCGTAATTGGCCATCATTACAATATCAATAACACGGAGAGAGAGGTTTATTATAATTGTTTTAGTATGCTATAAAACAACAATTATTGTGTTGTTAGGAGGTAAGGAAGTTGGTAGGTACCTACGCGCCATAATTATACTACAAATTCATGAAATATTGAAACGACTGATTAGCCCATCTTTTGAACGATCACTTGACAAAAGGTGATCAGTCAGTAGGTACCACAGGTAGGTACCAACCTACTGATTAGAGAATTGCTGAAATATTTTTCTGATTAATAATAATATTTTTTCGTAAGTTATCTAAAGTGAAAGACGCGGTTGATTAATATCAAGATGTATATTTTCAATGTATAAATGTAAACAATATTATTGTGAATTTCGGCCATTTAAACACCTGGCAAATATTTTAACAGTCTTAAGATCTTAATGACGATCGAGAACTAAGTAAAAATTCAGACAATCCAATCACTATAACATTAAATTATTGTAATTATTTCAACATTCATTTTAATTAAGTCACAGACATTCGAAGTAGCCTCATATTCGCTTTGCCAAAACTTCCACACGATATATGCGCCTACATAAATATCGGTGGGACATTTTTTGAGATTCCGTTTTGGTTTATATATAACAATTAACTTAGTAACCTAGTGCCAAATTATACAATATACTTACATTCACACAAAATTTCTATGTTTATCTAAGGCTGACCGTTTAAGCTCGACATTAGGACGATTGGAAATTAAGTTTCAAGTCAGCCACGTTGTAATAAACTTTTTTATTACCTCTAACAAGTAAATTTAATATACATACAATTATACATTTAGCGCACCCAAGTATTTTTAAATAAAATAAACAAAAATATGTGTACACAATAACAATAATTTGTTTTGACATTGACGAAATACTCTCAAACACATTTAGGTACAGCGTAGATTGAGACGCGTCACAGAGGCGAAGTTTATCTACAGGCTGGACAGTGACCAGAGTACTGTTACAGGAAGACAAGTAAGGTACAACCACAGGTCTAGGAAATGTAAAGTTCACCGCCGTCCGCGTCGTGGTTGTTGCGAAAGGAAAACATATTTGACACTTTAATTTACATGAAACATTTCGAATACGGAGTTCCGTTAGTCACCAGACTTGAAGAATTCTCTTCTTTTACACCAACTGAAAAATAAAGAAAATCAAGCATTAAAATTATAATGTAAGGTGCTGTGGTATGGATACAGATACGCTCCGATCCACCGCGAGTCGGTTTTTTGCGCGTTTCAAAGTAGTACGGCGTGCGCGCGACGTGACGTGATCGTGACGTGATCGCGATTTTTATTGTATGTTCAACGATGAGTCAGCCGTTTTTTATTATTCTCTATTGGAACGAAGTTCCTTATCGAGCGTTGCAAAAGGGGGCTAGGCGGAAAAAATTAAGACCAAAAGTTGTAACGACACTTTTTGCTATAGTTGTAAGCTGTGCGGCGTGGAATAAATTATTTATTTCCCTTCAATTTTTTACCACAACTCAATTATTACTAAAATCGAGCCAACTGATTAAGTTTATATTACATTATATTTGTTAATAAAAAAATATTATTATAACAAAAAAAATAAAAAATATTACAATTCCTTCACTAATTAATCCAAAAGAACTTCGTTCCATCCGGGTGTCCCTTGACACCTCTCAAGTTTTTTTTTTATTAGGTACTCAGCTTATTTAAAAAAATGAAGTCGTCGATCATCACTCTCTCACTCTCTCATCGATCTCATCTCATCGATGGATATAGGGCCAGAAAAGGTTTGTGGGTTCCCGGACAATCAAATAACATTATATCCTGACTACGCAAATTATATAGCTTAAGTTACCCGGGCTATTATAACGAATCAATTGATCCTCCTCATTCATTAAAATCGTATCAGTAGTTTAGACACTACGATGGAACAAACATACATACATATTACATACATACATAAACTTCCAAAATCACTAACCTTCATTTTGGCTTCGCCGTAGTCGGGTAAAATATAAAGCAAGAGGCATGGGAACGCCTATTCTACGGAAATGAAGTGCGATGGGGAATTACAGAAAAAAAAAATGGAAGTTTTTCTTTCGTTGGGTTGTTACTAAATTTTTATACAATTAGGGTTTTTGATATTTTTTCTGTCGTTACAAAGCGTCACCTGGTGGCGTAAGCGGTATCAAAAACGGTCAATAAGAATTTTCGATTCTTTTTCTGTCACCAGGTGGCGCTTGGTAGCTGTCGAGCTCGACGCTCCTTGTCGTGTCAAAAAGCTGTCAGATGTCATGAATTTAAGAACCCTCATTCTAACGCCCACCAACGATGCCTTGGTTTTTTTATTATTTTTGTAATAATATTTATATTACTAGCTTTTGCCTGGGGCTCCGCCCGCGTAAACGTAACAGTATCCCACGGAAACACTACTTTTTCGGGATAAAATGTAGCCTATGCTTTAATCCAGAACCTAAACTACTACCATACCATCAAAATCCGTTAAGTAGTTTTTGCGTGAAAGAGTAACAAACATCCATCTATCATTCCATCCTCACAAACTTTCACATTTATAATAGTAGTAGGATTTATAACAATAAAGCACTCTCTAGAAATCGCCAAATTTTCATATACTTTTTCATATACATATACACAGCCGGATGACTCTTCGCACACGTCAAACGAATAGATACGACTCAGGTACGATGTGATTGCATCGACGCATAATATATATATATATATATATATATATATATATATATATATATATATATATATATATATATATATATATATATATATATATATAATATCTGGATATACATAATATCTGGACCCAGCTTAAAGAAACCACTTTTCTGCGTTCGGGCCCAATTTAATATTAACGTAAACAAAGAAACAAAATCGTGCTACAATGCTACCAATTTAGCATTTAACTACCGTGCAATAACACAATTATTTTTTGTTTACGTTTACATGAAATTGGATCTGAACAGATTGTAATAGTAGTGTACTCACTGTCCGGCCAGAAGGGGTATCTCGCGGCGTCGGAGGAGGACACCTGGTCGTGTCTGCGCGGCGGGGAATACCCGCAGCCCCCCACCACGTACCCGGAGTTGGGACTCGACGATCCACCTGATGATGAACCAGGGAATTATCTAACTATACTAGATTTTATAAGAAAAACAAAGCTATTTCTTTTATATATTGCAAAAATATTTTATTCGAGCATAATATTATGTCAGTTAAATAAAGATACATGAAACTTATGAACTTTGGTATGTTACAGTTTTGTATGTTACAGTAAGGAGAGCCTGTTTCACAATCTACTGATAATTACTGTCAGACTTCCAAAAGAAGGAGGTGGTTATACGTTCGAGTATATATATATATATATATATATTTGGCGGAGTCCAAAATAATTTCGCGGATCCACACGATTATAATTTATAAACCAAACCACAAATTCGCCAGGCGCCATTGTTCCGATCAAATTGCGCCGATCCGTAAATGGGTACACGACACACGTGACACAGGCGCCGCCCATTCATCTACTGTCTCCGGGGAGCGCGCCGCGCGCGCAACTGACAGTTGGACAATAACATTTGACAACTGACAATCGACAGTCCCTTTTCTAATAAGTATCTGCACAAGCCTGCCATAGACTGCCAAAGAGACATTTGCAAACTCTCCGACACGGCTATTCTGACAATCAACGCGCTCTTGCGTTGCTTTTGATAACGGTTGCAATGTTTATGGTACTTTAACTCACTACTTGCACAGGCAACACTTTCTAAGTCGCCTTTAATCAACAACATCAGCAAAGCGTAAGGGATTTCAGCTTACTCCAACACAAAACCAGGCAAAACGTTAAAGCTTTCAGCAAAATTCAGTACATCAGACTACTACAAAGCGGCTTTCAGCATGACTGCTCAACGCAAACCGTAGATTATTTCAGCACAATACTATGCGACTGTTACAGCAAAGCGTTAAAGCTTTCAGCATTCAGCATTCAGCTTCAGCTTTCAGCCGAAACCGAACCTTCGGTTGGTCATTAACAATAACACTGTAGCACAGTAAAGTTGTGTTTTTGCAGCCATTACGTGACAACCCTAACAAACGTGTGAACGAGATAGCACAATACACTCACGATTAGCAACAAAATGTGTAACTAAAAATATAACATATTAATATCTCCACAATCTTATGTCGCGGCGAATAGTTCAGTTGTGAGTTTACTAGGCATTATTTTCAATGGACAACAGCTCAAGTCATATCTCACTATTCACGTCCTTAAAATTGTTAGTGTTTGTTGGTTTTTCTCCTTCATTCAATAAAATGTTAAAGATATGTCTGTATTGAAACTGAATGAATGTATGAACAACATGACGCAAGTGAACTAGTCCAATAGAACGTCGCAGTCGCGAACTACACATGTCTAGCAACAGACACGGCTTTTGCTAGAATATTTCTGCGCTACGGCATTTTCTGTCTAACATCGTATTCGCAAAGTAAGATTTTGTCGATACTTTTGCAAATAAAACTTTTACACATAAAATAAATGACAAAAACGAACTGTTCGAACTCCCGTCGGCGCAAACCGAGGCCATTTTGTCTAGATTTTTAGAAACGTATTCACATATTTTAAATCAAAATGACTGCTAAAACACGATAGGTACTTAATGATATCCATTAGGTTCTTTCGAAGAGACTGTGCACTTTGTCAAATGCTGTTTTAAAAGATTGGCTGTTCTACTGACCACTAATCTTAAAATATCTACAAAGATTACAAGACAAAATATACCAAAATCGCGATACATGTGTCATGTCATGTCTTACTTTTCATTAAAATTTAAAATAACCACATCACAACACGAACAACAGGAAAATGCTCTCACATATTATTTAGCACTTTAATTTTACGCATAAATTATTCTCTTCGAAAATCCTAATATCTTGTCGCGGCCACTAAGTATGGTGCCTCGTAATTAATAAAAGGTAATTCAAAAATAATGCTTCAAAATACATTAAATTAATCAAAATATCAGCAAATACACTCTTCCATGGATTTGGTTCACACACACACACACACTAGCTAAAGTTTGTACACATTGTGTTTGAAATTGGTAGTGTTGTACCCTAAAGAATTTTAATCGATATTATTGTCCGATCGAGAAGGTTATTAGTTGAAACCAAATCAATTTTAGAATCACAGTCAAATAAAAACGAGTATTTGACAACTGAATCGATTTATTATTGTCAATCCCTATGAGTTTCCCGTTCAGTTTCTTCGTAAAAAACATGAGTGAAATTTTATTTTTCGTAATGGAACTGGATATATATTCTTTTAATAAAGCCAAATAATGTTTAAAGCATTAATGCCAATTAATGTTTAAAGTCAATAATTAATGTTTGGGGGACGATGGGAGCGGTATCCATTATTAATCAAATTTTACCCCGAGTTAGTCTTGGCATATCATTAGCGTGTTTTTTTTTGTGGGAATGTAGTTACAGAAGGTTGCAGCCAATGTTTTGTCGCTTAAAGTCTTAACATGAGTATTCAACATTTCAACGGTCCTGGTGGCGATGCCGAAAGATCAGTTCCATCATAAAAACTTTTATTTACCAAAGACAACTTTGTACCGAACTATGGCATGATCGTTTTATTGGGAGTCAATCGTTACAGAAATCGCAGTTTTTCTCAATGGAGTAACATATAACTTATTTTGTACTTTTCTGTTATTTAGTGTATGATTGTATTATGCATATTTTATCGTCTAAATTTATTAATCTAAAACAAAGGAATGTTTTTTACTGCGCTTCAAATCGACCCATTCTAAAAACGTCTTGGGTGATTCGAACTGCGGTGCGAATAGACACATTCAAAAACAGTCCTGGGGCGATTCACACCGCGGTTCGAATCCTTGCGGTGCGAAACGACTAACGACCCTAAATAGTATTTTTCATAATACTGTCATTATTTTTGTCGTTGTTCACCACCTAGGTGCCGGGTTCGTAAGGTTATTATATTTTATGTATGTTAACCATATAATATTATGTTGTTTCAGTATGTCTCTGTTAAATGCTTAGCAAGTAAATTATTTTGTTCTCTGGTGACCGGTGCTCCTCCGTACTTGTCGAGCTGCTTGGCTAGCGTGAGAAGGTGATATACCTTCCTGCCAGAAGAACCTGGAGCCGGCGGCGTCGGAGGAGGAGACCATGTCGTGGTGTCTGCCCGGGGAATACCCGCCCGCCGGGGAGTACCCGCCCGCTGCGTACCCCGCGCCTCCCGCACCCGGGCTCGACGACCCATCTGGAACAGTTATTGCAATAAATGAGCAGGTAGCCTGATGACAAGCAATAACTCAAAAAAACACGCGACACACGAGGAATTAATCGTGTTCAATATTTTATAGCCTATAGGTTTCCAGAATTCTAAAATTTTGTGTGAGGTCGTTTTCCATAGCGTATTCAGGGGCGTACGCTCTATATAGGCAGAAATGCAGTGCTTTACTTGTCATTCACAGATATTTTAATAAAACGTTCGTACGTTTTAGATGACTTTAATTAATAGTAAATAAATTAATTTAAAAAATTTAATAACTTAACAACGCCTAATATTTTATAAATAGCAACTCATCTCGTGCCGTTGCGTTCTGCAGGACATATTATCGCATGTATGTGTAATTTAAATACTTCGCAAACGCACACACCCATGAATATCGACATGATTATATAGCGAAACTCCCGCGGCAGGCGATGGCACTCGGCTATCCGATCGCTTCCAAAAACCGCCGAACTGGCTTGTCGGAAATTATTCGTTGCCTATAATCCGAGTAAAAATAATAGACGGTAATTTAATAATTCATTTAACAGTTTATTACTGAGTTTCTATAATAATTGTAGTGATTTGCTTTTACTAGTGCGTTTGTTGATTTTTTAAAATGTTATTTGATTGTGAGAAAAATTAATAATAACAAGTTTTCACACTTGTCATTCAGTGAAAAGATTCAAATTCTGTCTAAAGGTAGATGTGTACCCGAGTTACAACAATTAAACCAGCAAAAAAATAATGTAGCTCGAAAATTTCATGTTAAAAGTTATGAAACGTATAACTGGCTGTGTGGTTGTGTACACACGATGAAATTATATTGTTTTCCTTGCATATTATTTAGTAATTTACATCGGGATATAGTAATCTCAAGTAACCGGAACCTTGAAATTTGTGAAAATTGAAGCTGACTGACTGGTGAGTAGTTATAATATTTTAAAATATGCTTATTATTTTACTTATTAGAATTTCTTCCGCCGCGATGATCGATCGCTGTTTTGTCTGCGTTGCTGTAGAGGATGTACATGAATAGTAGTACATCTAAGACTTGCTCTGTTGGCATGGTTTCGACTTAGAGATCCGTCGCTTGGCTGTAGCTATGCTAAAAATCTATAAACGAAAAAGTTTTTGTGACCGAGTACTTCACCGCATACCCAGTGTCATAATCCTGTGCACGCCACTGAGCGTAGTGTCTTACCGAGTGCTTGAACTCCGATGACGTTGTAGTTCATGGCCATCGGCTGCATCGCCTGCATTTGACCCTGCAATTGAAAAAAAGTAATTTATATCTCTGTAACGAAGAGATTAAGAAACATTGCCTTAGATATCGTACTATTAGTATAGTATAGTATAGTAGTTGATTGTCAATCAAAACAAATATGGGAAATAAATATATAAAAATATAAAATATAAATAAAATATAAATATAAATATATAAAAATAAATAAACAAATATCGTGGGTAGTATTGGTTTCAAAATGAAAATACAAGACTGAACATAATTTTTAATAGACAGTAAAAAGTGATTAAAATAGTAAAAGTGATTAAAATAGTGTTTAGTTTTATTACTATTGAGAATAAAGGCGCTATAACGCCTCTGCACTTATTTCAGTACTTTGCACTTATTTTCAACTATCACTTATTAACAAAAACACCGACAGTTCCCAATCCGAACCTCTAGCCACGACGGCTGGTAGTTTAGTGTCTCGTTCCTTTCCTTAGAGGGAAAATGTTATCACCACTCCCACCAAACCGACCGCGCAAGCTCGTCAGACCGGACTCCATCAGCGGCATCAACATGGCGCTAGTGTTCCCGCGAATTATACTCTCGTACTATTGACTTGTTACTCAATTCAGCCACCAAAGTATTGACCGCTGACAAATAATAGGTCTTTACCTATGAAATTGCCGTTCTGCAGTACTGGCCATTTCAAATCAAAATAATTTTTGTTTGGCTATGAATTCTAATTTCAAATTAATTTTATTTTAAAAATATGGAATTCTTTTTCCAAAGTAGTCATTTGTTTATTGATTAGTGTTACATTTTCATCGCATTTCAATCTTTTTCGTCATGATGGATACGTTAAAAATTCGAGTAATAATGGAATATGAGTACCGTCGTGGCAGCAACGCGGCACAAGCGGCACACAACATCAACGACGTTTACGGAGCTAACACTACAAACCAACGCACCACCTGTTATTGGTTTGCTCGCTTCTGTTCTGGAAATCTCGACCTGAAAAATGAACCTCGCGGTCGTCCGAAGACTGGTCGACAATGACGAATTAAAGGCGATTGTGGAAGCTGATGATACACAATCTACGGCTGAATTAGCAGCAACTTTCGACGTTAGCGTCAAAACAAAATTGGTCCATTTGCGTCAAATTGGCAATATAAAAAAGCTTGACAAATAGGTGCCCCACGAACTCAATGATCGCCAGCGCGAAGTACGCGTCGAGACGTGCCTTGCACTGCTCAACAAATGAAGGAATTTTGAACCGCATTGTTACCTGCGATGAAAAATGGATTCTGTTTGATAACCGCAAGCGCTCAACAAGTTGGTTGGATCCTGGTTCAGCACCTAAACAATGCCCTAAACGAAAACTTACCCCTAGAAAAGAGTTATGGTCACTGTTTGGTGGTCTAGCACCGTTGTGATTTATCACAGCTTCTTACCAAACGGGGTGAGCATTACTGCATGTGTGTACTGTGAAGAAATGAAAACAATTATGGAGAAGCTGGCACATCTCCAACTAGCTTTGGTCAATCGCTCGTCTCCGCTGCTCCTGCACGACAACGCGCGACCTCATACTGCACAGCAGACGGTCTCTAAGTGGCAAGAACTGGGGTTGAAAGCTCTCCGTCATCCGCCCTACTCACCAGACCTTGCGCCTACAGACTACTACTTTTTCCAGAATTTGAATAACTTCTTGGCGGGAAAAAAATTCAATACCCGAGAGGCAGTACAAAATGCCTTTGAAGAATTTGTTGCCTCCCGTCCAGCTGATTTACTTAAGTAGGGCATCAATAAACTGCCACTGCGTTGGCAAAGATGCATTGATTGCATGGGTGATTACTGCGATTAATACAAATAAAAAATACATGAAAAAAAATCGTTTAAATTTTTTCATACAAAACGGCAATTTCATATGTCCATAATATGTCAGCGGTCAATACTTTGGTTGCTGAATCGTCGCTAATTTTATATTATAATATAAAATGAGATGATGTATAGACGTTCGCATAGCCGTAACCGCTAATAAACACACCGGCATATTCAGCGGAACACAAAAAAAATGTCCATAATTAAAAAATATGGTTTTATTTTAAAATCTACTTACTACACTTCTTTTATTATTTAAAGTTTCATTTGTTTTACTTAAAATGTGACCACATTAAGAACAGATTTTGCGAGTAAAGGCTATTTGTGAAAAATTGTACATTTTTGAACTTTTCATGTAACCGAGAAAAGTGAAAATTCATATTAAAATAACAATTAATTAAATTAGAAAAATGGTGATTACTATCGCGTATTTCCTCCACGTGCTCTTATTAAAGTTTCTACCCATCTGGGCATACTGAGAATGATGTTATCGATGGTCTCCTGGGATAGTCTCCGCCATTCCTCAACTACGGCGATTCGCAGTTCACCCACGTTGGCAGGAGCTGGAATTCTGGGCTTAACTTTTCTTTTCAGCAAGTCCCAAACGTGCTCTATTGGGTTCATATCCGGTGATCTCGCCGGCCACTCCATAACAGTGATATTCATATCATTAAGATAAGTTTGAGTTACCCGAGCGGTATGCGGCCGAGCATTATCCTGCATAAAAACAAAATCGTCACCGATATATGGGGCAAACGGTACGACATTTTCTTCTAAAACTTCTCTGATATAGCGGTCTGAGTCAGACTCCCTCTGTCAATCACTACCAAGTCTGTGCGAGCTCCCAAACAAATGCCCGCCCAAACCATTATTGATTCACCACCGTATGCAATTGTACTTTCAAAATTTGTCTGAATGTATCGTTCTCCTTTCCGTCTGTATATTCTTTGCCTGCCGTCAATTTGATTTAAGAGAATTCTGCACTCATCATTAAACAATACCTTACTCCATTGGTCCGCGTTCCAAAGTCGATGTTCCTGAGCAAAAGTTAACCTGTTTCTACGAGGATTTACCTCGAGCCTTGGAGCCTTGGCGGGCACAAATGAACCCAAACCAGCTTCTTCGAACCTTCTTCGTACCGTACGCTCACTTACGGTTACACCTCGCACTGCTTCTAACTCATGTCGGGCTTGGACGGCCGTCAAACGGGGGTTCCTACGTACACGAAGCCGAATGAAACGATCATCCCTACTCGAAGTGCGTCTTTTTCTGCCTTGTCCTGCTCTTCTCACATAAGTACCGGTCTCCCTGAACCGTTGGATACTGCGATGGATCGTTGAAACTGGTCGACGAAGATCTCTGGATATCACTCTGTAGGTTTGACCATTTCTTCGCATTTCGAGTGCCCTGGCAATCTCCGTTGGGGCTAAGTCAGGCATAATTCAGTCCTCAACTCCAAAAAGATACGCGATTAAAAAAAAACTAACAAAAAACAGTATTTCAATGAAATTTTAAATCAAACTCAGAAGGAAGAAATACTCGAAGTTCGCTCCAGATAAGGTGTATTTGAATAAAATTAAAACAATTGCATAAAATGTGATGTTCAGTTGTTTTCTTAATTTGAAAATATTTCTTTTTAAATTAAATGACGTATAAACCAGCCAGCAACCTTATATGATACTGATATCAAACCTTTCTTTTATGTTCCGCTAAATATGCCGGTGTGTGTAGTTGAAATGTGAAATTTGGACTGTAGTTTTAATTCACAATATAGACGCGCACTAAGAAATAACTTTGAAAAATTCCATCCTTAAAGGGGTGAAATAGGGGTTGAAATATTGTATGGAAAATCTCTATATCTGCACCAATTTCGATGAAAATTGAGATGTACGTTTCATTAAACACGTGTTTCAGGTTTTGTTAGGATTTACCTTCTAAAGGTGTAAAATGAGGGTTGAAAGTTTGTATGAAAAAAAAATCTGTCCCGACTTCGATGAAAATCCGAGGAAATAAATATAGAAATTATTGAGTACTAATTTTTTAATTTTTTTTATTCCTCCCCGAAAGGGGTGAAATAGGCGTCCAAAGTTCGTCAATCAACAGCTGGTCGGATTACGTTGAATTTTGTCACGCAGTTATTATGACGCAGAAATCCGTTAAAAATGGTTTTTCGAAATACATTCCCCACGGGGGTGCCATGGGGATACGCGGACGAGGTGCGCGTAAAAGCTAGTTATGTAACAAAACTAGACGGTAGGTAGCGGAAGACTGACTATCGGTCGAATACTAATACTGAAACGCTAACAAGCTGTCGCTATTTCTGCTAGCCGAAATAACAAGGACAGCATGTGACTTAATTTAACTATCGTTTCAGTATTCGGCCGATATTCAAATACTTATCGCTTTTTATCGACGAAGTATAGATCTTGCAGTTACTTAGCAACATGATGACTAAAAACAATTCTCGGAAGTATTCAATGGCTACCATGGTTCTACGTCTCATATTTATCTAATTACGGAAAATTTTGCGCCTGTGTTAGAAGTATTTTTCTAGTAAGTACCTCATTTCTGCCGTGTCATCCACGAACAAATACTTATTTCATGACTTCATACCAAAAAAAGTAGTGTGTGCTTAAGACCGCAAGCCAGAAGTGAAAACTTGGCAACTTCATTGGCAAATATTTGCCAATGAAGTTTGTGATATATATATATATATATATATATATATATATATATATATATATATATATATATATATATATATATATATATACACGTAAATATTACTTTAGAGCGTGACGGATCAGCCTCAATCACAACCTACGAAGAAAATATGTGTTTCTCGCTCGGGTAAACTCGGCGGTCCTGAGTTCACCCGATCGAGCCATACGCCGATGCGTAACTACAACTACCTAACAACTAGCACTGGTGGAACTATTTTGTGGTGGTAGTGACTGGTGTGGTGGAGTAGGGGTGGTACCTGCTGCAGCTGGTGGGCGAAGGGGCTGACGGGCGAGGTCTGATGGGGCGGGCTGCTGGTCACGGCACCGCCGCTGTACGTCAGGCTCGTGGTGGGCTGTGTCAGCCATGACCTGAAAATACCCGCGCTTATGTCACAAACGGTGCCACGACTAGTGGTTAGGTTATCTCATGAACTGAGCAAACGAGCAGATAAATCGTCTGATGGAAAGCGATTACTGTCGCCCATGGACATCCGCAATACCATAGGAGTCGCGTACTTTGCTTTTCTTTCAAAAATTAATCTTGTAGGTTTGAATGTCATAGTTGTCAGAATATACCGCTGGCAACATTTCAGTCCAAATATCTTGGGCCCAGATAGAGCTGAAAATCGAAGTGTCGAGTGTTGAGTTGTCAAAGTTACTGTTACTGTATACTGTGTAAAACTGACGTCAATCCGGACTGAACAGATTCGAGCATACACGGAAAAAATCGCATCCGACCGAACTGACGTCAGTTCGGCCCTTAGATTAATAACGCCTAGATAGTCTTCAAACAAACGCATCGCACAAAGTGAAGCAAGCAACAGATAGATGTATGTGTAAGCATTACATACCGACATGCACACAAAACTTTAATGTTGTGGAGTGTGTACAGTTTTAAGGGACAATATTTTACGGTAAATGTTGCCCTTAAAATTTTTACATATAACTTATATTTCATTTTAAACCATCTAAACACGATTTGTAAACATTATTTATGGCATTGAAGAATATATTAAGGATTATCTTAAATAATTATCTTAAAAAAATCAGAAAATATTAAAAAACTGTCTTAGTTACAACTATTAGTTAGTCATGAAAATTTTGAAATAAATTTCTTATTACTAGTAACATTTTCACAATTCACAATAGGGCAGCAAGATGGCGACAAAATGCGATTTTATTTTAAAATGTTTTAAATATTTGACTTAATACAAGTCAAGTTGTAGTACTTACATATGAAATGTTATGTCCCAAGCTTTTTTAATTCTTTTCCGTTGCAGTGTGACACCATATATACAATATATGGTGCTATAATGACAAACCATCATAATCTACGACTATTAAAAAATAGTCGGAGATGTAGTATGCACTAGCGCTTGCCAACTGATGGGTCGTTCGTAGCAAATCAAACTGAGCCTATATGGCTCAGTTTGATTTGCTTCACTTTTCATGCGCGTTCCCGGTTTATAGGCGTTTTAATCTAAGGTTCGACCCGATAGGATTCGAGCACATACACAGAAAATCGCATCTGGTTTGCCGCCAGCTTCGTCGTGTTTTTAGGGTTCCGTAATACTTAAGGAACCCTTATAGTTTCCCTCTGTTCGTCCGTGTGTCCGCTCTCATAGCTTCGGTAATAACTTTATGACAATAACTTTCATTAAGTAATTCAAAGAAAACCTATTGCGCGTTGATAGTTACGGAACCCTCCTTAGAAATGCCGTGACATGCTCTTGGTTAGGTTATTACTTTATTTATTAATTGTATTATGCTGTAACTATAGTTACGCTATCGACGAAACCGAATTATTCTGCCATGCATTTTTCCAGTCTTTAGATTTTATCAACCATAGTGGCTCTAATGTTTCAAATACTTCAATGAACTCTAATAAATATTCTTTAGAACACGTTGCCATTTTTAGGGTTCCGTACCCAAAGGGTAAAAACGAGACTCTATTACTGAAACTTTGCTGTCCATCCGTCTGTCACCAGGCTGTATCTTAACCTTTTTATACCATGATAGCTCGACAGTTGAAATTTTCACAAATAATGTAGGTATTTCTAAAGCCGTTATAACAACAACTACTAAAAACAGAATAAAATAAAAATTGTAGGTTCCCATAAAACAAACGTGATTTATCGTCCGTTTTGTACGGGACCCCTCTTGCCGACTCGCACTTGACCGGTTTTATTTTAGACTCAAATTTTATTACCGTTCAGTCCAATTTTATTACCGTTCAGTCATCCGTACAGGTCAGAATTAATGTTTCCAACTTAGTTGTTTTACAATGTTTTACTACTAAATTTAGTATTTTATTTCCTCTTTTGTAGGAATTTAGTTGTTAGTAGTGGTTTTGTAGAAAATAGCTAGACAGTAATCATAATATGCAAAGTGGCCTGCTAGTGTGTGCTATAGTGAGACCTTATCATAATAGCACATCGTAGCATGCGTCCGTATTTCGCTTAAAACTACCGATTTAATATATAATATTACGTAATATTTTTAATTATTTTTTTACGGTGCAATTATCATATTTTCAATATATTAAAACTAAAACTGCAGTGGTTTTTTGTTGTTTTTTAGGGATTTCTAAGTTTAGTAGCTTTTTTATAGTTATCGGTACTCTTTTAGTAGTTTTTAGTAGAAAACGACGCGAGTTTAGTAATTTCGCAAAAACAGAGTTCGCAACACTGGAGCGTATCGCTTCGGTCCTTCCGGCCGATTGATGCGATCACGAAATTGCACACAGACGATACGCTTTTGCATCCGTTCAGGCTGAACTGAAGGAAAACCGGACCGTGTATTGGACCCCTTAAGCTCATTTTATCTGATGTCAAGATTTCAATACATTTACAACGACGATTCCTACGTTTAACTTGACGTTAATTTTTGTTTGAGAATCTGAGATTGAAGTGAATCTAAGATTTTAGATACGTTATTAATTTCGGGCGTAAGTCTACAGCTAGTATAAAATCAAAGTGTGACAGGGCTCAACGGCGCTCTCCCTAGTTTATAAATATATAAAATATAAGTACAATACAGTTAAGCCATGTCAGGCAGGAATATACTTCATGACCGGTAATGGGTCCAAAGAAACCCAATTTATCGTGGCCAAAGTCTCGTGCAAAAGCTAGCAAACTTAATATTTTGATGACTGTCCGTCCATTTCAGAAAACGTTGATTTGAGAATACATACAAATGAAAAATATAATGATCTGTAGATGTGTTAAGGCTTAGTGACATAATATTAAAGCACTTATTTATACGCGCGCGACATTATTCTCTCTCTAACATCTCCTGCATAGACTTAATAAGGACAACTAAGGCGTCAAACAATAAGCGACGGACAATAAAGATACGGACTACAACTATCGGAATAGGAGGATTGTTCAATTTGTAATATTGTATTATTCGCAACATAAACTGAGAATAGTTGTGTATATTGTGTGAGACGGCCATTATTGCGCGGGTGTGGGAGCGTGGGGATTGCATACAGTCGAGGGAACATCCGCGGTCCGCGACCGGTTCACAAGACAAGACTCCTCCCTCCACCGCTCCCGCCCAATAGCGAACACTGAGCCATCGTACTTACTCTTATTATATTATCTGCGTAAATATACTACCGGGTATCCCACGGGAATACTGTACTTTTTCGGGATAAACAGTAACCTATGTTTTAATCCAGAGCCTAAACTACTACCATACCAAATCTTATCGAAATCCGTTCAGTATTTTTGCGTGAAAGAGTAACAAACATCCATCCATCCATACATCCATCCATCCTCACAAACTTTCATATTTATAATAGTAGTAGGATTATAATAGTAGTTAGATTCAATTATGCCGTGCAATGCTATTTGACGATAGTTACTTAAGGCTCCCACATACGAGGGGCCGATCGTTTCAGACTTAACTGAAGTCAGTTAGGCCGGAACGGATTCGAGCACATTCACGGAAATATCGCTTCAGTTCGTTCTTGTTTGCCGCGAGCTACGTCGTGTGTGTTAATTGTATTTTGCTGCAACTGTAGTCACGCTAGATGGACGAAACCGAATTATTGTGTTATGCTGCCTTAGCCCTAGTTACTATACAAACAAATAATGCTGTACCTACATTTAACCAGTAATGTGTGAGAGCAATCATTGCCCTTTGTTTTATAGTAATAGTCTTGAGTAATAGAATAGTCAATCAATGATAGTGGCTCTAAAGTTTGAAATACTTCAATTAACTCTTATATAAATTATGTATACTACGTTTCCATTTTTAGGATTCCGTACCCAAACGTAAAAACGAGACCCTATTACTGAGACTTTGCTGTCCGTCCGTCTGTCATCAGGATGTATCTCCTTAACCGCGATAGCTGGATAGTTGAAATTTTCACAAGTTATGTATATAATATAAAACTAAAAATAAAATAAAAGTATATAGTAAATAAATAATATATAGTATATATATATATATATATATATATATATATATATATATATATATATATAATACTCAAGATAGCAAGCCAACAACCCAAGTAACAAACGTGATTTTTTTCCGTTTTGTACAGAACCCTTCTTGCGAGAGTCCGACGCACACTTGGCTGGTTTTTATTTTTCACTCGAATTTTTCTTGATCTGTATTTTTTAAACTCTGTATCAAATGTTCATTGGTCCTTAAAAAATAAAAATTATTACACCTCGAAAACTAGTTACGCTTGTACACGATACACGTCCGTAGGGCCGTGGCTCTGGCGAGAACTAAAGCGATTTACCACACATGGTCCGTTCAGTCCATCTGTTCAGGTCGATCTAAACGAATTAATGTCGATCTAAACGTTCGAAATTAATAACGTATATAAAATCATACATGACTTCAATCTTAGGTTCTTAAACAAAAATTGACGTAAATTGACGTGAAGTTAATCCTAGGATCGTTAAAATGTATTGAAATCTAGATCTAGAGATCTAGATATTGATTATTAATTTCGGGCGATAGTCGTTTTATAAAGTTTTGCTACTATCATAATAACACATTGTAGCACGCGTCCGTAAGTCGCTTATAACTACGTAAAAAAAACTACATTTTTTTATATTAAAAAAATATATATTACTATATTTTTTTTATTTAACGGTATAATTATCATATTTTCCATATAGTAAAACCGAAAATGCAGTGTTCTTTGGGGATTTCTAAGTATAGTAGCTTTTTCCATAGTTTTCGGTACTCTTTTAGTAGTTTTTAGTAGAAAACGACGTGAGTAGAAGTTTCACAAAAACAGAGTTGGCAACACTGGAACGAATCGCTTCAGGCCATCCGACCGACTGATGCGATCTCGAAATTGCACACATACAATACGATTTTGCATCCGTTCAGACCGATATGAAGGTAAATCGGACTGTATATGGAAACCCTTAGCGTTTTGACGCTGTTTTTTTATTCGGATCGTACCTACTTGGCAGTTGCCAGGTCTAAGTTTTGATGTATAAGTATTGAATATATGTTTTGTTCGCAGAATAATAAATTAAATTGACACTTCCATTTGGTATTTAATATCTTTAAGATCTTTGCTTCCGTTGAAAAAATTTATAGAGAACTTTAAATGGTGACAAGTGACGACAAACATTAATTTCAGTAATTACTGAAAATAATTTTATCAACTTGCATTGCAACATCTTTGAGGACAAAATAATCCCACAAAAACATTAAATGAAAAAAAAGTTAAGTCTTTCCTTCGCAATAAGTTTTGAGATGTCATATAAGAGACCAAGTCTAGTTCAAGGTGGTCCTATTAATTAGTTACTCATAAAAATTCATGAATGGATGGATGGATGAATGTTTGTGACTTTCCCGCAAAAACTACTGAACAGCAGAATCCTCCGTGGTCCAGTGGTTTAGAGCTTGGCTCTCGACTCGGAGGTCGTGGCTTCGATCCCCACATTAAATTAAAATAAAATATTATGTTTATTTCAGGCATAGCACATAATATTATTAGTATACAAACGACATTTAATTTAGGTATTTGCCACCCTCTGGGGCTCCGGGCACATTCACGTGTGCTTGGACCCAGTGTCTCAGAAGAAGGCTGTCCAGATTGGCGCTGAGCTTGTTCAGGATGGTGTTGAGGCACCCACGCGAGCGGAACATCAGCGATGCGATGCGACGCCGCAGCACGGTGTGAAAACCGTCTGTGTGTGCATGCGCAAACATCGCAGGCGCACTACAGCAGCAAGAAATCCCCACTAGCACCCTGAACGCGTTATTGTACTGTATTCGGAGAGCATTGATGGCCCGTTGCGTGTAGCTGACCCACAGATTGCAGGTGTAGAGAGTTTTTAGAGAGAGAGACGCTTTAAACAGTGTAATTTTAACATATTCTGTACTACACCTCGCGAATCTGCGTTACAACATATTACAGCGGACCGCCATCGCTCTCCTCTCCGTTAAGATGTCTCCATCGTCTTTTAAATCCTCGGTGACCACATGGCCGAGGTATTGTTTCTCTTTTACTCTTCGAAGAGCAACACCATTGAGCAGCAATGGCGCCACATCTTCCAGTTTACAGTGGATTGAAATATCAAGAGTTCACTTTTTCTCACATTATATACAAGACCGTCGTGCATCCTCGCATACTCCACAACAATGCAATTTTTTTTTCTGAAGGCGGCTATTGTTGGGCTTAGCAACACTATATCATCTGCATAACTAATACTGTTAACAAACTGACCATCAATCGAGCAGCCTACTCTGGTATCGCTCAGCTCAGCAATGAGCCTATTCACGTACAAGTTGAAGAGCGAAGGAGACGTTACTCCTGCTCCCTGTCTCACTCCTCACTCCGACCTGTACTGTACAACCTGTCAGTGAGTTCACGGAGCCATTTGAACCAGCATTGGAGCAACAAATGTTTCCAAGTTTGGTTAGGACAATGCAGGCTGATCATCTGATTGTCTGACAAGAAAGATGATCCATGCGTCAGCTTCAGCATCAGCAGCAGCAGATCCATGGGCATGTAAAAATTTGGTCCTGCGCCTGATCTCTCGCCAGTCGTGTCGGTCCGTCCGTCCCACTGGGCTTCGAGAGTAAAGGAAGAAAGAGTGCTCTTGAGTACTGCGCACACACCTGAGCACTATAAAAATACTCCTGCGTAACTGGCCCGGTTTCAATGAAAGAAAGTCGTGTTAGTTACACTATTATAACTCAAGAACGGCTAAACCGATTTGGCTGAAAATTGGTGGGGAGGTATCTTAGAATCAGTTTGTCCGTCCAAAGGATATTTTATTTTTATTCCGATCCCGTGGGACGTGACAAAAAGTTTATAAAATGTGTGATTTGATATGGAAAATTACAAAGTAATGGAAAGTCTTATCTTATAAATGTATAATGGATTTTAATTCCAATGTCTCGCTAAAACTTGAGACCGGCTGGACCGATTTGGCTAATTTTGGCCTTGAAATTTAAACGGTGAGAAATATTGGAAAAATTGCGGGGAAAATATTAACACTATATTTATAGGTACGTCAGAACAACGTGTGTCGGGACAGCTAGTATTTATTAAAAATAGTAGATATACTCATTATCTTATTATGTCTCAGTTTAAGTATTTAAAAAGTTATGAAACAGTTATGTTATATTATCTATAATACCTACAGTGCAAGTGTATCAAATATTATGTTTTCGTTTCATATCAGAAGTTCTTGTATCGGCTGCTATCTGTAACTGTTGAAATAACCTTCGCCAATAAAAATAAGGTCAAATGGGACTTCACATTTTGCTACTTTAATTCTTAGTTCGCACATATTGTTTGATTCTCCAATCTCCAGAACAAAAATGAATATTATCTATAATGTAGGTAATGTTAGGAATTGAATCTTACAATCGAAATTATAACTCATATACAGGATGTCTGAAGACCACTTCCATTATCTTTGGGATATGATTATACTACTTTTTCTCAGTACAAAAATCTATTTTTTAATTATTATTTTTTCAGAAATATCATTCTTTTTATTGTTTTTTTTTTACATTTTATACCTTTTAATCATAAGAACAAGCTGTTTAGAAGTAGATTTTTTATTAAAATCTAAAATTTTATTATTTTTACTTCATTACGCAATGTAATTTAATTTATTACGCATGCGGGCCAATGACCCGGGCGCCGCGCCGTGCTCCCTCTCAGCACACGCGTTCAGCGGTGGTGTATGCGGTGACTTAGAACCGTACACACACAAAAGTGATGGAAGATGATAAGATAATATTCCAAAATCCAATTTTGGTACTCGGACCTCTGACCTATATAATGCCCTAGTCCGGATTTTTGTAAAGTAGAAACCAAGTGAAGATCTTAATTTCAT
The DNA here is from genome assembly GCA_037179445.1 of Phengaris alcon alcon. Lineage (NCBI taxonomy): Eukaryota > Metazoa > Arthropoda > Insecta > Lepidoptera > Lycaenidae > Phengaris > Phengaris alcon. Next base: position 80,331 of record JAYRCH010000212.1, on the reverse strand, counting down.
AATTTCAAATAATTTTGGCGGAACCTTGATGACCATCCTACGGATGTTGTGTATATGTAGTGTGGTTCGTAAATACCACGCACGAAATGTTGCTTGACAAATAACGAAACCAGTGTACAGTGCAACTAAATTCTTAATGTCCAACGGCAATCATCGCTTTTCTATCGAAATTACAGACGGTGTGTGAAAAACGACAATAACCAAAAGATTTAACGTGTTTGAACTGTAGGTATCAATGAAACTAAGTACCTGGGCTGATTGATAACTGGCCGAAACGACGAACTTAAAAAAATTATACGCAAAAAAGGAATATTACATTATATTCTGGCATCTTTTTGAAAATAGAACGCCAAATTTGAATTTAATCGAACTGATGGAATTTGTTTGAGAGGACGTAGAACTTTCTCTGTCGTAAATTTTCTTAACAATGGAAAGAAACGAAATTCGTGCGGTGATAAAGTTTTACGTTTTAAAAGAGAAAACAGCAACCCAGATTAAAACCAAGCTAGACAGTGTTTTAGGTAATTCTGCTCCTGCATTGAGTACAATTTACACCTGGGTTACTGATTTTAAACGTGGAAGACAGAGCTGCGAAGACGCCCACAGGTCTGGCCGTCCAAATGAAGTCACGAATCCGGACATGATCAAAAAAATTCACAAAATTCTATTGAATGATCGGCGCTTAAAGTTGCGAGAGATAGCAGAGATGGTGAGCATTTCATCTGAACGCGTTTTTAATATTTTGCACTAACATTTGGGAATGAAAAAGCTTTGCGCGCGATGGTGCCGCGTTTGCTCACTGTAGACCAAAAGCAACGTCGAGTGGACGATTCATCGGAGTGTTTGGCGCTGTTTAACCGAGATCCTAATGATTTTTTGCGGCGTTACAGTCAATGAAACCTGGATACATCATTATACTCCCGAGACAAAAGAACAATCTAAAAAGTGGACTGAGAGCGGAAAACCTGCGCCGAAGAAAGCAAAAACGGTTTTGTCGGCCGGCAAAGTGATGGCGACTGTTTTTTGGGATGCTCGAGGGATTATTTTAGTGGATTATCTGCAAAAAGGAAAAACAATAAATGGAGAGTACTACGCAAGCTTGCTGCAAAAATTAAGTGAAGAAATCCAGAAGAAACGACCACATTTGACCAAGAAAAAAATTTTGTTCCACCATGACAACGCACCTGCACACACGTCAATGGTTGCAGTCGCCAAACTCCATGAATTGCGGTTCGAATTGCTACCGCATCCACCCTATTCCCCGGATCTGGCCCCGTGCGACTTCCACTTATTCCCAAACCTGAAGAAATGGTTAGGTGGCCAGAGATTTTCATCAAATGAAGAAGTCATTGTTGCCGTGGACGAGTATTTTGAGGGGTAGGAGAAAACATTTCATCAAACTGGTGTAACGGCATTGGAGAAGCGCTGGACTAAATGCATCGAGGTAGAAGGACACTACGTTGAGAAATAAATTTATTTTAAATAGATTTTTGAAGTTTTTCTTTGTCGTTTCGGAAACTTATCAATCAGCCCTCGTAGGTGTATAAAAGGGTGCCTGAAGTCGTATTGGTAAATTATTATTAATCATAATAAGTTACATACGTAAGTATACCGATCGTATTAAGTAAAACTCTGTACTTACTATACATATACTATTTACTTACGTGAAAGAAGTATTGAGTAGGTACTGAATAACTGCTAGTAGGTACCAACACTACTCGTCTCGTAGTACTAAGTTCACGGAATCCATTGACCATCAGGTGACCGCGGCAAGGTGTCGCGTTAAAAGTTAAAGTTGTTAGAAAGTGTTTTTGTTGCATTTTGAAAAATGTTGCTAGCACCATAAGTCAAAACTCAAAACACGTAATCACGTAAAAATTCAACAAAACAACAATACATTTTTGAACACGGCCTAATAGTGAAACTCAATTCAGACGACAACCTTTATCTCGAGAAAAAAACGGCAACTAAATTCGAAAATCTATTTTAAAACGGAATAGTACTTTTATCAACTTTCGAAAAAATTCAAACGATACCGACGCTAAATAATAAAAAATATTATTTTCTACTTTCAGCTAAATTCAAAAGAAGTTATCGACAACAAGTGCATGTGCTAATGTAGGGCCAGACTGTGCGTAATTATTTCAAATTAAACAGTTGACTTTATTTTACCCCGGTCTATCTAGAAGTGGAATCCGTCAAAGTATATCGAATACATTGCAAATGAACAGCTGTTGTTGTTAGTGTTTAAATCATATCAAATGAAAAAAGAAATCGATTAATACGTTTATTTTCTCATATTTTAATTTGTTTAACCTAAATGGGCCTAACTATGTTCTGCAACTGATTCGTCAAATCTCTAAAGATTTGACGAATCAGTTGCAGAACATAGTTTGCATAGCCATAGCACATAAATACTTTGAAGCTTACTCTGAGTAAAATTTAAGAAAATGAGATTATAATACGTGTTAATTTTTAAATTAATAATTTAATTTAAATTATGTTCTATGAGAAATCATATAACAGTAATAAATAAAGTATTGAAAGCCACACAATTTAAAATATTATTAAATTTCATTAAATTCTTAAGATCTGTGACGGTGGCAACCCTGTGTCGCTGACGCGTGCGATGCGGCGCGGCGGCTCGGTGGCATGGCTTTTTGTGGCAAATATCAAAAGCGGGCTGTTCTTAATTTCAAAGATGTTCAAAGACTTATAGGTACCTAGGCTAAGTGATGTGACCTATGAAAATTGAATCATTTACTTATACGTAGTCGATATTAAAATTAGTTAATATTTTTTGTATGTTTTTTTTCCTTTGTTTTTTGTAATAAATAAGTTACTGTTTCTTTATCAAGTCAGAGGAGTTTTTATGATTTATGACCGGCAACCGAGCAGTCAGATCGTCTGATGGTATGCGATTATCGTATCTGACACATATACGTTACCGATCTTTTACGCACTTTGAGCCTCCAGTACGGAAACTTAATCAACAAAACACAATGCAAACGCTTAAAAATTTTCCCCAGTTTACGACGAGTGTCGTAACAAGATAAATATTATTTGATGAAAATTAGACAGGTATTGTTATCTGCGACTTTTGTCGTGTTAGTAGTTCTGATCGACCATCATTTGGTAATGTTCTGTTTTTTGGGATAAACAGTAGCGTGCTAATCCATTCTCTAAATTTTAGTATCTGTAGGTCAATATTCATTTGGAACAATATAAGTTACAACTGATCGGAAATCGATCGAAAAAAGTTTGTAAGATTAGGAAGACAAGATGTTCTCATTATTGTCTAATGGTTGTATTGTATACGTATACGATTTATTGATTAAATATTTCATTATTTATTAAAATAATAATAAATAATTTACTCTTAATTTTCTATTAGTTAAGTAGTTTTTTAATAAGTTCATACAAATCAATGCGTATGCAAAATAAATTATAAATTATCGAAATGAAAAACTATCGATACAACATATCAAATGTATCGGTTCGGGCACATGCATATGTTTTTACATCAATTTCTTTTCGGCAGGGTAGGCCAGTTGCTACGCATGCAACTGTACATAAAATTTTATGGCGGAACAGAATGCGTCACTATAATATACATCATGTGCAGGCGTTGCTTCCGGTTGATCATATCCGACGCACCAAATACTGCCGATGGCTGATCGATCAGGAAGAAGCATCACCATCATTCATCAGGCACGTACTTTGGACGGACGAGCCCACATTTACGAGAAATGGAATGTGGAACAGAAGGAACGCCCATGTTTGGGCTGAGGAGAACCCACGGCGTGTCAAGAAACTGGCCACCAAACACGTTGGTCAGTATATGTATGGGGCGGCATTCACAATAATTTCATATTGGGGCCCATTTATTTAGCCCCACGGATGAAAGGTGCGTCGTATCTTGATTTTTTAAATAACCAGCTAACAGATGAACTGGAGGACATCACACCGGTGGCCGATTATCCGGGAGTGTGGTTCCAGCAGGATGCCGCAGCCCCACACGTGTCGCGGCTTGTTCGTCAGCGTCTGAATGAAATGTTTGGTGATCGCTGGATCGGACGAATGGGACCCCACGCCTGGCCACCTCGATCCCCTAATTTGACCACAATCGACATTTTACTTTGGGGTTACGTCAAGGAAAGTGTATTTAATCGCTCCTGTGACAATGGTCGTGAAATTAAGCTTCGAATTAAAGACGTTTTTGGTGAGTTTCGTAAACATTGCCGCGAAGATCCCACGTTTGCTTCTCGTCTACACGAAGAGACCAAGAGACGTGCAGAACTGTGCGTTGAATTGGAAGGGGCACAGTTTGAACCCCATCTCATGCAACCGCGAGCACAAATAAACTAATCAGGTTAGTCACATTGTGTACACTCTAATTGATTAAACGGTGGATTTGTATTATTGGAATGGCATTTTATTTTCATTTATTTTTCATAATCTGAACAAAAATCTGAATGTCATTATTACATTGTAATATAACAAAGGTTAGTAAATACTTGAATATTATTAGAACTTTAAATAAGATTGTAAATAATTTATGCAATTTTCGTGGTTTACTTACTACATACGTGATACGGCTTGAAATACTTGAAAAGAATGAGCTGATTTTTGCATATTCGCGCCAGCGCGGGCGCGGACGAAGGCAGCCTCTCTCCTCGCGCCCGCCCTCTCCCGCTTCCGCCCATGTCGTTGTGTACGTTGTACATTGCGTATTGAAAGTTGTAACTTTTACAAAAACTTTCGATTAAAAGCAAATGACTAGTACTAATGGATCTATCTCATGCCCTACTATAAGCCCATGAAATTAACGGAACTGGTCTAAATACACCCTGTATAAGAACACTTACAAAAGCGGTGTCTAAAATCTACTCTAACGTTACAAAGAGGAAAGATTTGATTGTCTGTTTGTTTGTTTGCATTGAATAGGCTTGGAAACTACTGCCAGAAATTGATGCAATTTGGCCTATAGGCCTATAAGCCACGGGGAAGGACATAGGCTACTGTTTATCCAGTTACTAGTTGGTACATTATAATCTAGTACATATACCTTTGAAATCACTCACACTCAATAATATTAATTATTATATCAATTTGCGCGTGCGTATGTTATGTAAACTGAAATCGCAGAAATAAATATTTACAATAATAAAATAAATCATTACATCGTGTATCTGTATCAATACAATAATTATTGTGTAAATATTACTATTTTATTAAATGACAAAACAAAATTCCGGCACAATTGCGAATTTATATCGAAATGTAGAAACTTGAATGTGCTGCGTGCTGCGTGATGCGTCCGCAATAAATGTTGTGCGTGTATACTGTATACACGATGTGTGACTGAAATACTTCATTTTGGTCCCCGTGGGAACTTTTATTATTTAGCGTTTAAATAGTGACTTTTAAAGCGCGTAAATATTATACTATATTTACGCGAGGATACTGTACTTTTTGGGATTAAATATATAAAAAGTAGCCTATGCTTTAATCCTGTGCCGAAACTACTACCATATCAAAAGTTCATAGTAATCCGTTCAGTAGTTTCTGCGTCAAAGAGTAACAAACATCCATCCATCCATCCTCACAAACTTTCACATTTAAAATAGTTGTAGAATAGGAGGAAAAGAATTAGGATTATGTATGAAACCTCCATTTCGTTCAAAAAGCCACCCCTAAAATATAAAATTATTATTATTTTATAACACCAAACTTGAAATATATACACAGTTTGTAACTGCACCAAATTTCATTTAGCTATATTCAAAATTACAGAAGTTACAAGGGCCGGTTCCTTGTGATACTGATATGAAACCCCTAAAAACTGAACTAAAAAGTAAATATGCAATTAAATTTTTAATACCATAACTTCACGTAATATTTTTTTGTAATTTAAAGTTTTTTTCATTGATTGTTGTTTTTAGTTATTTATTATTATCACAATTATTAATAATAGGTCTTTACCTATGAAATTGCCGTTCTGCAGTACTGGCCATTTCAAATCAAAATAATTTTCGTTTGGCTAAGAATTCTAATTTCAAATTAATTTTATTTTAAAAACATGGAATTCTTTCTCCAAAAGTAGTCATTTGTTTATTGATTAGTGTTACATTTTCATCGCATTTCAATCTTTTTCGTCATCATGGATACGTTAAAAATTCGAGTAATTATGGAATATGAGTACCGTCGTGGCAGCAACGCGGCACAAGCGGCACGCAACATCAACGACGTTTACGGAGCTAACACTACAAACCAACGCACCACCTGTTATTGGTTTGCTCGCTTCCGTTCTGGAAATTTCGACCTGAAAAATTAACCTCGCGGTCGTCCGAAGACTGGTCGACAATGACGAATTAAAGGCGATTTTGGAAGCTGCTGATACACAGTCTACGGCTGAATTAGCAGCAGCTTTCGACGTTAGCGTCAAAACGATATTGGTCCATTTGCGTCAAATTGGCAAGGTAAAAAAGCTTGACAAAAGGGTGCTCCACGAACTCAATGATCGCCAGCGCGAAGTACGCGTCGAGATGTGCCTTGCACTGCTCAACAGACACACAAATGAAGGAATTTTGAACCGCATTGTTACCTGCGATGAAAAATGGATTCTGTTTGATAACCGCAAGCGCTCAGCAAGTTGGTTGGATCCTGGTTCAGCACCTAAACAATGCCCTAAACGAAAACTTACCCCTAGAAAAGTGATGGTCACTGTCTGGTGGTCTAGCGCCGGTGTGATTCATCACAGCTTCTTACCAAACGGGGTGAGCATTACTGCAGATGTGTACTGTGAAGAACTGAATACAATGATGGAGAAGCTGGTACATCTCCAACCAGCATTGGTCAATCGCTCGTCTCCGCTGCTCCTCCACGACAACGCGCGACCTCATACTGCATAGCAGACGGTCTCCAAGTTGCAAGAACTGGGGTTGGAAGCTCTCCGTCATCCGCCCTAATTACCAGACCTTGTGCCTACAGACTACTACTTTCCAGAATTTGGATAACTTCTTGGGGGGAAAAAAAATTCAATACCCGAGAGGCAGTACAAAATGCCTTTGAAGAATTTGTTGCCTCCCGTCCAGCTGATTTCTTTAAGAAGGGCATCAATAAACTGCCACTGCGTTGGCAACATTTTTTGATTGCATGGGTGATTACTTCGATTAATACAAATAAAAAATATATTTAAAAAATTCGTTTAAATTTTTTCATAGAAAACGGCAATTTCAAAGGTAAAGACCTAATAAATAACTAAACTAAAAACAACAATGAAAAATTTTTATTAATATAGTTTGCTGATAGTATTATGATTTATAATATTAGTGACTCGTGTATATTACAATACACGTAATACGATGCGCATTCCGGATGATGCGTAGCCGGAGCTGGAGGGACAAATACCGTGGATAGTGGCGGTCCACCAGGTCCACCGCTCTCGTCATTCATGAAGAAGTCCTGGCGAAGAAGGATACAAACTATCAAGTACCAACTACCAACCCTCAGACATAATATACCTACTAATAAATTTTGTGTTTATTTTTGCATTAGACGTATATTTTGCTAACCTATACTGAAAACTTGCATCCTACGAAATATCATGCCTCTTTCTAGAGGTGTAGACTGTAAGGCTGGGACTATAATATTATGAACCGGAATCCGGAAGGTCGGGGAAAATTCAGGGAATTGAAAATAGAACTCTGCGCTAATATAATAGAACTGAAAATCGAACACACAAGTGTCGAGTCAAATGTCAATGTCATAACTCATATATTATGACAACTCGACACTCGACACTTCGAATTTCAATTATATTGTAGTACTAGGGCAGAGTTCTATTTTCACTGCTCTGAATTTTCCCGGGACCGCCGGATTCCGGATCATAATATATTATATAGTCGCAGCCTAAGAACTGTCCTGCAGGTTTAGCATGCGCATCCTAGTAACACCTAAGAATCGACAAAATGACAGATTGAAGAAACATTAATACCATTCGGAGCAAAATAGCTCTTATTCTAAGCAGCAAGGTCGATGCATTGTCGTTATGAAAAACAACATTTCTTTTCTTCCCGAGCATGAGCTCACAAAATGGTCTCTTTTGACAGTTAAAGTAGAAACGTTTTCTTATTTCAATGTCAAATAGTCTTACAATAATGTCAACTACTCCACATCATGGCGGTCCAAGACAAATAGTTTCTTTACTTTCAGTTATTTACTTGAAAATTACATTATTTTTGACAGAGTATTTCCCGGCAGCCATTTTAAAAATATGGCTATATAATTCTAAATAGAAATGTTGACTTCTATTGACGACCTTGTTACCATGGATTAAGAACCATTTTGCAACGAACTGTTTTGGATAGAATATTTCTTCTTTAAAATTATTTCTTCGGATCACCATGCTATGCACACGATTGCGGTACAGTCACGTACAGCTTGCACTTCGGCCACTGACCGTTACACTTTATTATGTACTAGTACTTCTTTGATACTTATAATAAGTAGAGACCAAAAGGCTCCGAATAGGTATTGGTCGTGAGTCGTACAGCTAAGATGACATCATCAAATTTTGACCTACATTCGCTGCGTATTCGATTGTTTGTGAACTTATGTTACACATTCAGATGTGCATTACAGTTGAAATGCAAAATATGCTTACTATAATAATTATAATAATAACGTCCTTACTATAATTATAATATTTATTACTTCGCTTTAATACTGCCACTTCACATTTCACATTCTTGCTAATTGTGTTTGCTATTGGGTACTCGTTGTATTTGGAAAAAATTGGCGCATGTTGACTACAGTAAAGCATCACTAAAATATGGCGTTTATCTACTAAATATAAAATTTAGAAATATTTATTGCGAGATTAATATTATTTATTAATTAAAATAAAACTCCAAAACACTCAAACAGTAATCTGATTGAATGACGGCCCTTCTAGTTCGTTGTCTATGTTTTTGTGATTGACGTGTTCCATCCGCTATTAGTGTTGGCCAAAACGCTACGATTTGAGGAAAACATTTTCCCTAAAAAAGTTGTTTCTATTGCAAAATAACGGAATTATTAACATTTTCGATCAGAGACTTACTGTATGTGATTCGATGACTGTCTGAATTTAATCTGCCTTGGTTAACTATTATATTTCAGGGGCCAGGGCAGTCTGTGCTTATTAAGGTGGATCGACCGGAAAACTGACGTGAAAAGTTTTTGTCAAGAGTGTGAGGGTATTGTTGTTAGCTAGTTTTTCTGTTTGAAATGTGATTTAATCGTGACTGTTCTTAGCTATAATTCATCATCATCAGCTCGCTTCCTGCATAAAAATGTCGGGGTTTACTTGATGTTCTAAAATGTATTTTACTTTATTTAGTAGTAGAGCTTTGTAAAACAATTAAGTTGGCAACATTAATTCTGAACTGAACGGACCATGTGTGACAAATCACTTTAGTTCTCGCCAGAGCCGCGGCCGTGCGGACGTGTATCGTGTACAAGCTTTCAAAGGTGTAATAACCAATAAAATACGAGTATAATAAAAATACAATTAATAAACACGACCGTAGCTCGCGGTAAACCGGAACGAACTGATGCGATTTTGCGTGTATGTGTCGTCGTGTGTGTTTGAATCCGTTCAGGCCGAAATGACGTCAGTTGGGTCGGATGCGTTTTTTCCGTGTATGTGCTCGAATCCTTTCAGGCCGAACTGAAACGATCGGCCTCTCGTGGGTGGAGGACTTTATAAAAACCTAACCAAGAGCATGTCAGGACATGTCTAAGGGGGGTTCCGTAACTATGAACGCGTAATCGCTTTTTTTTTCAAATTACTTTGAAGTAATTTGAATAAAACCTATTACTTTTGAATGTTACTGTCCGATTACGTTCAAAATAATTTTCCTAAAGAGTATTTAGAATAATCTATTAGCACGAAAAATTGCAATTTTCTAAGTCTCATAGTTTAAAAATGCCAGGGGACCAACTTATAAACCACGCTGGAGGCCGATTATTCGAAAATGGTAAAATTATCATGCATAAAACTTGCCTTTATTTTAAAATACCTATTCAACGACCTTCTACCCCATCATATGGGGTACACGATGGGGTAGAATGAAAAATATTTTTCATCCCCACTTCACATGTATGGAGAGCCACCCCTAAATTGTAAAATAATTATTATTTTATGATGCCAAAACCGAGATCAATACACAGTCTTTGACTATACCAAATTTCATCTATTTATATTAGTAATTACAGAAGCTAGAGGCGCGGAAAGACAGACAGACAGACGGACGTACAGAGAAAACTATAAGGGGTCCTGAGTATTACGGAGCCCAAAAAGGAGATCACTCACGCGTCGTATCGTGCGTAGGGCGCGGGCGCGTAGGATGCGGCGGGGAAGTAGTTGCGGTGCGGCAGCGGCAGCGGCTGCAGGTGCGGCGGCGGCATGTACACGTCCAGCACGGACTTGCCGTACGGCGCCGCGCGGAACGGCCGCTTCATGCGCCGCCGCCGCCTGAAGTTGCCGTTCTCGAACATGTCGCCGCACTCTGGGTCTGCAACACCACGTGTAAACCTACTGACTCTATGCTTTTGCTGTGATCGACAGCGACGTACAGCCTCTGTAGTCTGTGCAGACTCTACGTGTGAGCTGCCGCTCGTCGATCACGGACAATATAAAAATTATAGGATATCCTTGAGGCGCCAAATACGTCACTTAACTGCGTCAAAGAAATGTACTACATTGCAAAATCGAAACCAAAATTGACACAACATAAGAGAAATGTACACATCCATGCACACTTTGGAAGCAAAGGTTATATAATACATTCTTAAATCGTTCACTTTCCAATTTCGCAAGCTTGTATCATTATAACTTACCTACGCATATTATTAATACGAAAAAAACGTAAAGAGTGCAACTAAATCATAGAGAATCCTTTACAGGTTGGTGTGTGCTTACCTAGACCAAATAGAGAAGAAAAAGAAATCAGCCTCGACTTTTTCTCTAATTCCAAATGTCGATGTCAGCGAAGACTGGTACATAGAGAAGCATGAATACTTGAAAAGATGATACACATACAGAGCTCAGCCCGCGTGATACTATCGCAAGCAAAAATCGCAAATCGCCTTCGCCAGCAGAAAAATTCGCATCGCCGTTAACTTGTGCATATGCTTACAAACTCACTTAGGATCCAGTAATTGCCTTTCCGCTCGCCGCCGCCCTCCCGCGGCACCTTAATGAAGCACTCGTTGAGGCTGAGGTTGTGTCGGATAGAGTTCTGCCAGCCCTTCTTGTTTTTTTCGAAGAAGGGGAACTCCTTGGTGATGAAGGCGTAGATCTCAGAGAGCGTGGCGCGCTTAGCCTGGCTGCTCTGGATGGCCATCGTGATGAGCGCCACGTATGAGAAGGGCGGCTTGTTCTGCGCCGGCGGCGTGCTGGTAGTGGACTGCGGCTTCTCCCCGCCCGGGCTGTGGGCCGACACACTCGTTTTGCTCTTCCTCTCCACACTGAAAAATAACGTAACAGTATAGCTGCTCAACCAGACATTTTCACTAATTTTTTTCTCATGAATTTTACCGCAGACTTATTATCCGCTGATAGTTTGGCAGAAGACTGAATTTGATTCAACCAAAAACGTTACCGGTTGGGGATTTAAGGACCAGGAACACAAGAGGAGTTACAAATGTAACTTATTTGGTTTTGCGACGGTCCATGGGCGGCGGTAATCGCTTACCATCAGACGATCCATTTTCTCATATCCAGGTACATTTATGAAAAAAAAGTCCTGATGTCCTGATGATTCAAGAGTTGTTAGAATGTGATCCATATTATGGCAAATACCCGTTACTGGTGGCGACCTCCTCCCTCTGCAGCGGCGGCAGGGTGAGGGTCTGGTAGACCCGAGACAGGTCCTCCTCCTCCTTCAGCAGCTGCGAGGACGTCTCTGGATCCTGTATACACAGCCGACTATCGTAGCCACCTGCACACAATACAAATAAAAAATTTAAAAACTATAAACTGTCTACGCAATTTATTTTATTAAATAATAATTTAATTTAATAATTTTAAATAATAATTTTGAAGACAAAGGCTATATATAAATTGCGTAGGCAGTTGGCAGTAAATAAGTAAGAACTTATTTATCTTACATTTATTATCAGGCCATTATTGCTATTGGTACCTCGTAAATTAAAATGGGATCAGTAGTTTAGGGACGACGGTGGATTAACAAACATACATATTACATAATATGTTTCTAGACTGCCACAGTACCCTTCCTTTTTCCTCCGCCGTAGTCGGGTAACAACAAAATGGTCAGTGCAGTCTTTTGACAAATTTGGACCTTCTTATTACCTATATGTCAATCAATCATTGCCCTAAATGTGGTATCAAAGAAATGCTTCACAATGTAGTATCTGACTATGAACATCGGTTGAGGGTAGAAAATCGTAATAAGGGCAAGGGTAGAAAATATAGGGGTTAAACACGGCATACACTGAAGTGATCAATGTTAATGTGAGTGTTTAATCTTTCCCGAGTGTAACACGAGTATCTCAATCTACTTCTAGATACAGTTTATTTGTTAATTGGAGTGCTGTTGTTTGTTTAACGATTTGGGAACGAGCAAATAATTACAAGTATATTATTATGTTAGTCGTAACGGTTGGGATCTAGCCAATCATGCGCTTACGCTGAGCGTGCCTCCCGATACAGGATTCTCGGAAACTGTGTTCCGTGTGCCGCGAAACTAAACATCACCCCTCCCCCCGCCGCACCCCCTCGCTCGTCTTACACCACGAGCTAATTGTATATAAATATGTTTTCAGGGTACCGTAGTTATTACTCAAGGAACCTTATGCTTTCATTATGTCCGTCCGTCTGTCTGTCTGTCCGCCTTGTAAGTTCAGTAATTATGAATATCGATGGATGAAATTTGGTATAGATAGTGTCAATATTTCGGTTTAGGGATCATAAATAATAATATTTTATTTTAATTTAGTGGTGGCTCCCATAACATGAAGTGGGAATGAAAATATGTTTTCAATCTACTCCATCATACATACATGGGTATCGTCGAATAGGTTCTTAAATAAATACAAGATTTTATACTTCCTCTTTATCTCAAAGTCAACCATTTTCGAGTAATCGGTTAATCGGTATCCAGAGTGGTTTACAAGTTAACCCCCCCCCCCCCCCCCTGAAATTTCTAAACTTTAATAAGTTTTCATGCTGATAGGTCAACAAAAATAAATTGAAAACGAAAATTTTTATTTCCAAATGAAACTTAACAAGCTTTTTTCGGAAAGTCAACAGAAAAATCTACCACCGGTTCAACCCTAACCCGCCGAGAAGTACCGGCGTAAGAAAGCCGCACGGGGCCATCTTTTAGAAAAAAGATGGAAAATTGTTATTTCAAAAGAAATATATATTTTACATTTTAATAATATAAAAAAGTCAAAAGTACACAAGTATATACATACAGCCTTGCAGGGGTGCATCTTATTCCCAAGGTGTGCAATCGTTAACAAAATCATTCACAAAAGTTAACTTCAAATCAATATCGGTTTTGTACAAATTGCAATTAAAAATTGAAAATAAACATTATTTCTACAAACAATGTGGAAAAAAACTTTGTCTATAGTAAATAAAAAGTGAATAAGTAATAAACAAAAGTGTAAAAGACAAATACTGTATAATTCTGTAAAAAAAACAATCACGCGCAGGCCCACCGCCATTTTTGTAAATGAAAACTAATTGTTAATCTCAAGTTCATTTATTCGGTCTGAATTTCGAGTTTCGAATTTATATGGACACATGTGGTGATTTCGAAACCGACTTCAAAATTATGAAGATTGAGTAGAGAAATAGTTAAAATTTTAGCCGATTTTAAAAGGGAAATTATTTAGAAAATAGGTTTTATTTCACTTTTTGTGCATTTTTACTTTGGTAGTCGGTTTTAATTTTTTGTTTCTTTATTATTATTTATATGAAGGATCCCTGTATACATTTTTAGACCTGCAGCATCCAATTTGTTTCATACAAATTTCCATCCCGAGTTTAAGGGGTTGAAGGATAAAAGTTCCAAGTTTTAAAATTTGATGTATACTGTGAATAAATTGATTATAGAAATCAATAAAATCTGAAGTATAAGAGCTATGCAATTAAAGCTTTATTTGTTTAATGTGTCCGCTATTGGAAACATACTATTCCGAAAATTTTCGCTTTGAGAAAAGGTGGTTATGGTAGCTTCAAGGTAGGGTAGCAGTTTGCTTCGTTTGTCTTGGCATGCCCCAACATCAGTATCCCTGTATGATATAGGCAATTCATAGATATTTCGTGTTTATTTCTTAAGGGTCAATTCACACCGAAACGAAACGATACCGCGACGCGGTGCTCCTTTTTTATGATAGCTATTTAAAATTGAACTTTGTTTATTAAACTATAAAATACACGTTTCTTGTAAGAGTTTGAATGTCAGGTTGCAACGCGCTGCAACCTGACATTGCGCAGTGTATTACTGATGTCTTATGGAACGTGTTTCTCGTTGTGTAGTGAATAAAGTTCAACAGCTTCCGTGGTCCAGTGTTTTAGAGCTTGGCTCTCGACTCGGAGGTCGTGGGTTCGATTCCCGCATTGGAACAACATAAATGTTGGTTCTAAGTTTGGTTAGGACAATGCAGGCTGATCACCTGATTGTCTGACAAGAAAGCTGATCCATGCGTCAGATGGGCATGTAAAAAGTCGGACCTGCGCCTGATCTCTCGCCAATCGTGTCGGTTATCTGTCACACTGGGTTATGAGAGTAATGGAAGAGAGTGTGCTCTTGTGTACTGCGCACACACTTGGGCACTTTAAAATTACTCCTGCGTAACTGACCTGGTTTCAATGAAACCGGCCACCGTCACCGAAATGGGTGTGGGAGTTATATTTTTATAATCTTCGCGGTTTGAATTGACCCTAAGGTAGTGTAGTTGTTATATTTAGAAGGTAAGAGCGGTCAGTACGGAAGTTTTCGAGTTGGGTATAGGCTGCGGTGCGAAGGCAGAAGGAAGGCTGGAGGAGGTGGCACTCTGGTGGCATGTGAATTATGATGTATGGTCGGAATGCGTCAGACACCGGCGCGCGGCGCGGCGAGTGGCGGGCGCGGGCGGGCGGTGACGCGGCGCGGGAGCGGACGGTATCGAATTCGGACGGGTATTGTGTGTGAAACAATGAGTATTTATAAAACATTACGGCAGGCCGCAGTATCGTTCGCGAATTAATAACAAATAACATGCCAGCGCCACTTCTCCCTGTTGGATAACGTTTACGGCCCCTTAGATAACTGCGGCATTTTTGTTGCTCTAATGCGGGGATCGAACCACGACCACCGAAGGCGAGAGCCACGCTCTAAGCCTTGGCTACGGATGCATCAAGGTGGAGCTGAGGGGCTGGAGGAAGTGGCACTCTGGTGTCATGTGAATTATGATGCACGGTCGGAATGCGTCAGACACCGCCGCACACGCCACGGCTCGTACAACACAATATATACGCAAATTAGATTAGAGAACCAGCCCTAAGCCCTTACTGCTAAGTTAGACTTGAGCGATGTGTGATCGAATTCCCTAGGCTACTGTCAGTACAGTCCCACTTGCTAGAATCCCTTTTCGCTAGTTGCACTTCATACATAATAATATATGTAAATATATTTCAATAAAATCTAATAATATTTTCCAAATAAATAAACCCTGTAGTACTAGAATAAACTATGAATTTTATAAATGAAATGGAACATAGATCAAATATTGAAATCGGAAACTTCGATTGATATTCGTATTAGTGGCTTTGTGAATCTTTAAGACCTTAAAATATTTCTGTAACCCCCGAGATTTTCAAGCAATAAGCGAGCTGTTGATGATGAAGTATATCTAAGAGTCTTGCAGTCTTGCAGTCTTGCTAAGCACTCTTGAGTAATCCACTTATCAAAAACTGGCCAAGTGCGACTCGCGCAAGTAATTAGGGTTCCGTATCGTTATACAAATATGTAGGAATAAGTGGATGCCCCAAAGGGAGATCTCCGACCGAGCGAGGTGCTATGCTCGGTCAGGCCGAAGCCCACTTGTAGTAATTTCAGGTGTTGTTTAAAGGTATACCGCCGATCTTAGAAAACTTCGATAGCGCGATTCAGAATTGTGGCACTAATTGGTCCGCCACATCACTCCCCCCCGAAGACCGGAGGTCGAATCTTGAGTCTCTGCTTGAGTCGCCAGTGCCAGAGAGTCCCAGTGAGTCGGAACTGTGCTGCTGCTGCACGGGCTCCGGTGAGTCAGAGTGCTGCCGTGCGGGGCCGATGCTACGTGCTGACCAGGAGAGATGTGCTCTGCTTAATGACCGGTAGTTGTAGTGGGAGTGCCCGTTGAAGCCGATGAGGGTTCGACCAGGCCGCGGTGCGTTGAGGCTGGTAGTCGAGGTACCCGATGAGGCTGAAAGCTGGCTGGCGTGGTGCGGAGGGGTGGGGGGGTGATGATGTCCAGAAGGAGGCGTGTTCTGTCGAGGGTCACTAATGTAGAAATATGGTGGCAAACCCCAAAGGGAGATCTCCGACCGAGCGAGGTGGTATGCTCGGTCAGGCCGAAGCCCACTTGTAGTAATTTCAAGTGTTGTATATATACCGCCGATCTTAGAAAACTTCGAAAGCGCGATTCAGAATTGTGGCACTAATTGGTCCGCCACAAATATTTTACATGTTTACTTATTATTTCGTTTTTTTTTGTTCGAAGTTTTCCAACTCTGAACTGAACTCCTGAACTAACAAAGTTATATAAGCTGTTATAGTTTTCCTTTAAAGTTTATCGCATGACTACCATCATGTTTTTTTTTTCAGATTTTTAGATCTAGCCGTGTAGTTTTTAGAGAAAAAGACTGCGCGCTCATTGCGATTAAAGCGCATTTTTTTGTTAAAAAACTGAAACAATAAGGGTTACGAGACGTGAACTACGGATCCCTAAAAAAGAATTAACCAGTACGAAAAACATGATACACATTACACATATGCGTCGAACTTATAAGACCCCTGTAATTAGCGTCGGGGGTTCAAAACACCATGGGCATCACGATTAACAAATTGTTTAAAAGGATTTTATTAGGACAGCCAAAAAATTTAGATGAATTTGATCATCATAATAATAGGTAACAGGAGCTTGAAATCTTTACACGAATTTATAGAGTTGCAGAATTTTGTAACCAGTTGGCGAGTGGCGACATACCACAATATTAGGTAATATAGTTTAATGATTTCTACAGTAATTAAGTACTTATTGTTACAAAGATAAAACATTTATTTGTTTGCATTTCTAAGGCTCCAAAACTACTGACTTAAATGAAATTTGGAGTAGACCACGGGCTTACTTTTTATCATAACAAAATATACGATGCCAGCGAGATTTCCTTTTGCGAACTCCCGGGCAACATCTATCTCATTCAATATAGTTTATGGTTTAATTGGCCTATTATACTAAATGTGATGGATTTAAGGAACGAAAGAAGATCCGTACCCAGCCCAGAGCTACGAACACAATATTCGCGCTTGTCGCTCGGATGTAATCGACCTGCGACATTAGATATTACTTTACTTGTTACGGTAATGAGAGGATAACATTAGTATGAGCTCAAATTACGAGTATACATTAAGATTTGGCTAAAATAACACAATCTCACAATAAATATATCGTAGAAACCAAGGCCAGTTCAAGATATCCAGTCCATATTATCATTAGTTACTCCTTAAAATTTTATGACTGTGATTTTAACCGACTTCTAAAAACCCTAACCAAGAAAATGTCGCGATATGTCTAAGGAGGGTTCCGTAACTATCAACGCGCAGTAGGATTTCTTTGAATTACTTCAAAAGTATTTGTTCCGATTTGAAGAATTTCAAAGAGTTTTAAGCATAATCTATCAGCATGGAAACTTACTAGTTTCTATCTCTTATAGTTTAGAAATGCCAGGGGACCTACTTGTTAACCACTTTGGATGCTGGTTACTCGAAAATGGTTGACTTTGTAAAATAGTCATGTCCGATACCTTGCCTTCTTTTTAAAACACCTATTCAACGATACCCCACACAATGGGGTAGAATCAAAAAATATTCGTTATCCCCACTTCACATGTATGGAGAGCCACCTCTAAAATATAAAATTATTATTATTTTATGATGCCAAAACCGAGATTATAGATCTCGGTTTTGGCACAATCTATAATTATACCAAATTTCATCCATTTATATTTATACAGAAGCTAGATGCGCGGATAGACAGACAGACAGACATACGGACGGACGGAGCGAAACTATAAGGGTTCCTTGCGGAGCCCTAATAAAATAACCTAACCAAGAGCATGTCAAGACATGTCCAAGGAGAGTTCGGTAACTATCAACGCGTCATAGGTTTTTTTCAAATTACTTCTACTATTATTTATATTTGTATGTTCAACGACAATTATTAGGCCGTCTATGGACCAATTTACAAAATTCCTTTTTTTGATGTAAAAGGCTTGTCGAAGGGTTCGAAGTTGGTCCCGTTGTCACAAAAGTGGTGACCTGATGATGGGATCCGTGAGGAATCGAGAGAATTCCTCGAAATTTATATGGATACATATAGTGATTTTGACTTTTTCTTAAGTAACCCAAGCATATTATGCTACCAAAAAGTAAAATTTTGCACCAAGGTATATCCTGGATCTAAAGTACTGAACAAAATCCTGACTTCTTATAGATACATATTTGGGCGTTGTTTAAAGAACTGCAAGCATATGCCACTATGTTAATTACAGTAATCATCATAATCGCCACCTTCATTACACCATCACATTATGATGATAATATGTACTTCTCATAGTCTTTTACACCGACATGTATATCTTTGAACATTACTCTGCCGTTTGTCGAAGCATTTTCAAAATTATTTTGTTGTAAAGAATATAATTCGAAATTGGTCCCTTAGTCATCAAGGTGAAGGCCTGATGATGGCTTCCTTGAGAAATCGAGATAACCCTGCAAAATTATAAGGACATTTATAGTGATTTCGACTTTTATAGTAAGTAAAATTTTGTGCCAAGTTGTGTACCCTAGATCCAGAAGCTCTGAACAGAACTCCTCAGTCTTTAAAGATACACGTTTAGAAAATTCGGCTTTAAGTAACTGCAAGCATATGCCTCTTACAGTAATCTTCATCATCACCACCACCACCATCTTCTTACGATACGCCAACATATTATTATCATGGTGACATAGGTATCCTCATAGTTTAGTACACCGATATCAATGTATTTGAAATTTTGCTATAGCCAAAATTATATTGAATTTAATTATAGATATTTAATGATGACTGCTACACTTTTTCCGCCGATTACTAATATAGATAATAATAATTATTTAATAATATAGTGTCTAATCATTATCATCACTGGTGATTGTTTATTTGGTCCACAGATAGGTAATGCTTATTTGGGGAAATACCACGGCCTCTCAGAAAACTGGCATAAAATCGCTTGAATTTGTTTTTCCGAGAGTGTTAATAATAATAAATATAACTAAAAAAGTAAAAATTATTATTTTTAAACTGAAAACCGACTTCCAAGGTACCTACCTAAAAATGCAAAAATAAAATATGCTATCTTTGAAACGAAACTACCTACTGAAAAAATAATGAAAATTTTCTCCTTCTTAGCAACCCCGCAACCACATATTTTCTTCATGATGGGAGAAAAAGAAATTCGATAATCCTGAATTTTCCAACATTTCTATAGGTTTATAGATCATTCGTATCTCAAAGTAGAGCATTGTCATATTTTTTTCTATAATCGATTTTATATCGAGAACAGGTAATAAAAAATATGCTCCTCCCAAGTTACCTCGTAACCACGTATTTTCTTTATGATAAGAGTTTTTTTTTTTCTGAATTTCCAAAAAATTCTATAGCTTACATAGCTGGTACCTCGAACTACATGACATACTTAGGCCTTTTCATCAGTCCTTAACGTACTTGAGATCTAAAAAGTCTCATTGGTACATGCCACAACCTGGGAATCGAGCCTGCATTCTCTCGAGTGCGATCAAATGGTCTACCCACTAGGCCACGGAGCTCTTTACTACACTCTACATACATATTACTGTGTTAATAATCATCTTAAGCAGCATCCGCAACAACTTTACTACACTCTACATACATATTACTGTGTTAATAATCATCTTAAGCAGCATCCGCAACAACTTTAACATTAGTATTCATATCATTTTTACGAAAAATGAAAATTCTTCAGTTTGTAAATTGAAATTGGAAGACAATTTTATAATCAGTACCCCCAGAAACCTGGAAAAGGACACCCATATTCATTTTAATAAAAAAAAATACGCCATTTTGGAATTTCAAAATGGATTTAATTTACATATTATTTTGCACCCCCAAAAACCTTGAAAACTCAAACAGTATCCAAAAATACGATTTTCTGTAGCCTGCAAATTTAATTTTTAGCAGCCATTAATTTATCAGACCAATTTGGTTTTATAGCTGCTCGGAAATTTCGGTGCCAATTTGTAATAAATTTTTATGCCGATTTTTGAATTTTTTGTCACCTGAGTGCTTTCGCCAGTTTAGTCATTTGGTTGCCAACATATTAATACGCTGCCAAATTCAGTAATACAGTATGTTCATGTGCAGTCGCCAACTTAATTTTTGTTCGCATTGACATTTGACTCGACACTTGCGTGTTAGATTCTCATATTCTATTAGTACAGACTTTTTTTTTAATGCTCTGACTTTTCCCCGGCTTTACGGATTCCGGACAATATAGTCCCAGCGTTAGGTTGGGAAAGACTATGGAGCGATATAATTAGCACACGGTGTATACAATCACAGAGATAATAATATACTACGTACAAATACAACCAACATGACCTGGACCAGGTACTGTGTTTCATGACCCGAAGACAATCTATTGCAGTACTACAAGCATGCAGTGTGTGTTACCACGATTGTGAGGAAAAATCGTGGACCGTTGAAGGGGCCGTCAAATTTTTTGTATCGTTCTATGAAAGCTGTTTCTCTGTACGTATATTTTATATTTTCTACTCTGTGCTGAGAAGTGTCAACAATTTAAACAATTTAGAAATGAATCCTTGCTAGAGCAACGCACGTCGCGTCTTTGTTAAAATTAAACGAAAAACCAAGGCACTTTAAAACAAAACAAACTACGAAGTATGTCAATAAATAGTAACTTCCTCTTCTTTTATGGCGGCCACGGCGATCAAAGACAAACATCCATAGACCACAAATGTCCAATCATCTAGTGCGAGCACGCAAGTAAAATCGATGGTCGATTATGCTAAAATCACAGAATATATTTACAATAATACTAGTTTCGCATCCCTAATGTCTATCGAAAGGTTACGTTCCGTTTCGTTCGAGTTTCGTCAAAAGTTGAGTTACGTTTGGAAGGATAGTGCGATACTGAAATATGTTCAGCCGCACCGGAAACGAACCGAAACTGAATCGCAACCAAAGCAGAGATGAACATTAATTTAAACGATAAAAAATAGCACGATTGTCCTGCAGGTCCATCCCAACAACATGTATAAAACTGCTCACGCGTTTAAATCATTCGCTGACGGTGCTGCAAGTAGGAAGGTATCGAATTATCGGATTCTTAGACGCCATAAGGTCCCCAATTATTGTGAGTAGAACAAAGATGTATCAGGCTTACAGTGTTACAACCTGAAGCGACAATACTCTGTACAAAAGGTAATTGTTCTCCTTAACAATAACTCGAGCAGGTTCTATGTAAAGCGCTAGTTAGATAACCCTGCGCAGTCGATTATCGTCCGTATTGTAACTGCCGACGACTGATTTTACCTTACGACTTTTCTCTGCATCGGCTTTCAGTTTTTCTGACGCACAGTTACCTAATCAATGTAAACACTGGTGGTTACATTTGCCAACAGCTGGTGTCCACCATGCGAGTTGTATAATGCTCGGTAGAAAATTATAATTGTTAGTTCACTGATGTAATAGAAACTACATAATTCATATATTATACTTTCAACATGTATATATATAATCGGTTTCTTGAAATCGGCTGCAAGTATTAAAATGAAATTTAGTATGCAGTGAGTTTTGGGGGTTAAAAATCGATCTAGCAAGGTCTTGACCCTTAGAAAGTGCGCATTTTTAAGTTGTATATGGTTTATCTTTCGTCGTGCAACAATTTTATTTATTTATTTTATTTATTTTTTCTTTCACAAAGGTTTACATGTTCACACTTTATTAAATTAGATTAGCAATTAATTAACAATATATCAATAATTTCGACTCTAATATGTCAGTCCGATTGGCATTTTGGGATATGTAATTTTTGCGTTGTTGGAAATTGTGAATGATTTGGGTTCGAACCCCGGTAAATATTTTTGTGATTCTTTTTTTTTTATCTACTAGGGCTCCGAGCAAAGCTCGGTTACCCAGGTACTTATTATTATACTCGTAAGTCATACTTGCCTGCGACTTCATACGCCCAAAAAGATATTCCGCAGGATCCATACATTTTGTTACGATAGAAAGTAGCCTATGTGTTAAGATGATGATTATTTTTTACAGATGCAAATTATTATTTTTAAACGAAAAATTAAAACCAAAGTAAAAACGCACAATAAAGTATAAAATAAAGTTTATTTTTTATATAATTCCTCTTTTAAATTCGGCTAAAACTTTAACTATTTCTCCACACAATCTTTATTATTTTGAAGTCGGTACCAGCCCACACAATATCCGGATAAAACAATAACTGTTTTATAGAACTCACGTTTCAGTTGGCATCAAAATATATTACACATCTATTCGCCCAAATATCCATCTATCCACACAAACTTTCACATTTATAATAGTAGTAGAATTAGTTTTTAACTGACGACAGACAAGGTTCTCAAGTCAACGCGTATATAATATATTTTATATATTATGAAAGTCAGATTAAGATTTTAATTTCTTTCTTCATAAGCAGTGTAACCGGAGAAATTAACTCTGATCTATTCTGTTATCGCTTAATTATTATCAGTCCCAGCATAGCAGTGCTGGTGTGGGGTTTCGCTGCGGGTGCGTGGCGTCGCGTTACACCTCCACGGAACTCCGGAAGCTGACGCACGCGATTCGCGGACGCTGACCTTCTCCCGTGTACAAAACGATATATCAAGCTATACTCCGTTCTTTGCAATTAAATCTATACGTAAACAAAGAGAACAATAGAACTTTATATACTTAATGCTACTAGGGCATGCAATATCGGACGGTTTTCGATTCAGATATTGAATTCCGATGTTAATATCAGAATTGAACAAAACATTTACAAAGCCAATATGTGTCATAAATGTGAATTGTCTATGTATAATATGTATAAAATACATAGTTAAAAATTAAATTATTTCAATTTCGTACCAAACTAAGTAGTAACTTGAAATCTTAGTTTTCTTATACAAAATTAAGAGATTTATGTAACTAAGATATCAAAATCTACATAATATGTAATTAATATTTTAATACACAGGCCAAAAATAAAATAAAAATCAATAATCTTTACTAATTATTTGGTAACTAATTTTCTAATTACCTTAGGATCTTCTAGATCCTATCCTGGATTGGATGGATATCCTGGATTTCCTAGGATCTTGCAGAAGCAAGAAGAAGAAAAATTAAAAACTCATATTAGGTACATAATATATTTTTCAAATTTCAATGACAAGTAACAAAAAATTGATTAATTATCATTACATGAGGCTCCAGTGGCGCTATTAAATTCAATTTTTCGAATACAAAAAAAAACTAATTACTAAGAATGAGTGTAACAGTCCTAAAACAGCATTTATATTTACTTTAGGAAATTTATTCTTACTTTTTTTTTAATTGGGTTAGCCTTTGGGTTAGATGATGGATATTGCCATCGGATACGGATTTCAATAATGTACAAGATTTAAGTAAATTCGTTAAAAAAAGTTATTTTCAGATACTTTTTGTTGGCCTGTCACATAGTAGATAGAAAAGTAGCTTCGAGAAGCTATATCAGATTTTCATAGCGTCTAGGGAGGACTGAGAAAGATCCCAATTAATGTTTACCCCAATGACATGATGGTTCACGGACGGATCTTGGAAAGATAACCGGGCGGGCGCTGGATCTTACGGAAGCATGCCACCTACAGGTAAATATTATGCTTGTTAAGGAGAATTTGCAACCGTGTTTCAGGTTTAGATATTCTCTATTATTGCTTGTTCACTAGAGATCCTAGAGATGGCCCTAGTACATAAAAACAACCCAATCTTCTCTGACAGTCAGGCTGCACTGAAAGCATTGACTACAGTAGAAATTTCATCTAAATTAGTTTTGGACTGTGTTACGACGCTAAATACGCTAGGACGTGACAACAGACCATCTGGTATGGTTTCCAGGCCGCAGCAACATACCCGGCAATGAAACCGCAGATGAGCTGACTAGGCCTGGGGCGAAATGTCCAGCCCAAAACCAGTCTGTGGAATATTTCCCAACACTACCAAGCGAGCATTCAAGGAATGCGGCCGCAGCCTGATCATAAAACAATGGGCTGCAATCCCAGAACTTGATCATTCCAACGCGTTAATACTGTGATTTAACAAAATGCTTGCAGAATTGGCGCTTTCAATAAGAATTCTAACTGGGCACTGCAAGCTCCACAAACTCATCAACAAAATAGGCGTTGGTGATATAACGATGCAGATTCTGCGAGGAAAAGGATGAGATGCCTCTCTACCTTCTCCTTGACTATCCAGCACTTTAACAGAATATAAACAGGTACCTTGGGCAGGATGAATACTCTGCCACAGAGATAATCCTCAGCACCAACCCCAGCCATATCGTTCAGTTTATGAGCAACATAGGGCTGCGGTCGGACTATAACGCTAAGGAGTGACAAGAGATCCACTTGAGTCGTAGTGACGTCAGGACTCGGATATGGCCTTGCCTTCAATTGTAATAAAAAACTTTTCATTAATTAACACATACTTGAAATCGACGCCCTTAAATTAGTTTTAAAAAATTCACAAAATTACATGCAACAAAAAGTCTAATTTGTCCCTGTGTAATTAATAATATTATTAATATTAATAAAACTTTTTACAATTATTATTAAAGATCCGTCAACAAAAATAAGAGTGAAATACATAAATTACTTGTATTTGGGTATTTTCAGGGGCTAGGAGCTCGATTAGGTGCTCCGCAACCCTTAGGCTCACGAATATAGTTATTGTATTAACAGTAATCATGAATAAAATCATCATTTAAAAACTCAAATATAAAAATACCTGATTCCGATATTGCAATATCGGACCAAACGCTCCGAGATGCCGATATTACGAGATTCGATATTGCATGCCCTAAATGCTACCAATTCAAATGTTCCTTATTTACCGTGCATTAATATAATACAATGACACATGAATTTGGTCGAATTAAATCTTTTTGATTACGTTTAAATGAAATTGGAGCTGAACAGAGCATACGACTTAACCAGCCCCATAGTCTTTCATCGTTGCTTGTTGTGAACCGTAGGCCGTAGCATAAGTGACATATTTTTATGAACGTTATGCAAGTATTCATTCCGAAGAACTTATTTTTTTAATTTAACTGTACATCGAGACGATTAAGTGGGTGATCGACTACGGAATAATATCGCGTATATTCGGTAAAGCTCGCCAGTTCGCCACTCGCCAGTGTATCATACCGCAGTGGTATATTATAACTTTTTTAAACCTATACCTATATTCCGTGTTTAATCCCTAGCTTCTTAGCTCCAGTCCTTATAACGACGTTACGTAGGACGAGGATTGAACACGAAATGTAAAATAGTTAAAACAGGTTCGTGTACGTACTTAGTGTAAACTGTAAGAACACAAGTAGTGTAACAGTGTAGCTCTCGTACTAGCTCTCTCTACACACGCTGTCGCTGTCTCTGCTCACTGAAATGACAAGGACAGCATGTGACTTGAGCTTCAATTAATTACCCGACTACGACGATGCCAAAAGGAAATTTTGGCAGTCTTTGTATGTATGTATTTATTATGTATGTATGTTTGTTGCATCGTAGTATATATGATCGTAGTATATCGTAGCGCCTAAGCTACAGATCCGATTTTCATTACTGAGGTGAAAATAGGTTCGTAATAACGGCCCGGGTAACATAGGCTACATAATTTGCGTAGTCGAATTATAGTTTTAACTTTGACTATTTAACTAACGTTTCAGTATTCGGCCGTAAGAGAATATAGAGTAAGGAAGTTTTCCCATTTGTTTGCCGGATTGAATGCAAGATGTCACCGTCTCGCTGTCGGATGACAATGAGTATTATCCAATCTGTGTAAAGGTTAAAGACGAAGTAGCATCACTAGCGACCGGACAAACAGAGAACGCGCCCTCTAGATACACGACGCGGACACGTGCGCAAGCCAAACGACACCTTATCTGCTCTAAACAAAACTCCGATTCCCTTGACCGGAAATCGTAAAATCTGGACATAAGAAAAATTATCTTCGTAATTGTTTTGCCCTTCGCAATAAATCGTGTAGATTTTCAGTAATAATAATTAATCAGATCATTGTACAATGTTAGGAAATACGGTAAAATACAAAAAGCTACCGTTAAAAGTTACTCTACAAAAGTAGAGTTCACCAGTCACTTCGGAAGCTAGCCTACAATCCTACTATAATAATATTAATTGTAAACTACAAGTATGATAAATGTGAAAGTTTTTGAGGATGGATGGATGGATGTCTGGATATATGGATGGATGGAGGTTTGTTACTCTTTCACGCCAAAACTTTTGAACGGATTTGGATGAAATTTGGTATGGTAGTAGTTTAAGCTCTAGATTAAAACATAGGCTGCTTTTTATCCCAAAAAAGTACAGTGTTCCTTTGGGATATTGTATTTACGCGGGAGCCGCGGGCAACAGCTAGTAATATTATAAATGTGAAAGTTTGTGAGGATGGATGGATATTTGATACTCTTTCGGGCAAAACCTACTGAACAGACTTCGATTAAATTTGGTATGGTAGTAAGTTAGGCTCTGGATTAAAACATAGGCAAGTAGACTATGTTTTATTACGATAAAATATTTTTTTTCTAATGGGATACTATATTTACGCGGGTGATGCCGCGGAAATAAGCTAGTTATTTATTTAAAAATTTATACGAACTCATAACAATCCTTTTTATTTTAATAATATTATATTTATAGTTCATGAAATATTACTTCACGAATAACTATGCTGAATAAAGCGAAGTTCGAAGCGTGGCACAACCCGCGTAGCTTTTACGTTGTTTTATTGAAGTATATTGATAATATCAAGATAACAGTATCGTAAATGAATTAGCACCGTACACAGGCAGAATCGATTATGATCGTAATGAAATCGATTAGGTGTTTAGTGCGGAGCATTAAGGCCGCCCTTACATTTGTACCTGATCCGTCACGCAGTGGTTTACGCCAACGTTACTGCCTACTACCTACTGTCCGCTACCTACTGCCCGCTACCTACTGCCTACTACCTGCTACCTACTGCCCGCTACCTACTGCCCGCTACCTACTGCCCGCTACCTACTGCCCGCTACCTACTGCCCGCTACCTACTGCCCGCTACCTACTGCCCGCTACCTACTGCCCGCTACCTAGTGCCCGCTACCTAGTGCCCGCTACCTACTGCCCGCTACCTACTGCCCGCTACCTACTGCCCGCTACCTACTGCCCGCTACCTACTGCCCGCTACCTACTGCCCGCTACCTACTGCCCGCTACCTACTGCCCGCTACCTACTGCCCGCTACCTACTGCCAGCTACCTACTGCCCGCTACCTACTGCCCGCTACCTACTGCCCGCTACCTACTGCCCGCTACCTACTGCCCGCTACCTACTGCCCGCTACCTACTGCCCGCTACCTACTGCGATTATGTTGAAAAATCGTGGAGCGTTGAGGGGCATAAAAATTTTCAAATTTGGATCGTTCTATGAAAGCGTTCCTCTGTACGTAAGACGTATAACATATTGCTCTTTGCTCTACTCTGTGCTATAACGGAGCGAGAAAAATGGTTCTAAAAAGTTACTCTATAACATATCCGGTAACCACAATTATTTGGTTGTTACTTGTGATGAATTTTTTTTAATTTAACACGAATTTCAATAACTTGATCGCATTTTTTTACCGTTAAGCTTATTGTCTTAAGCCCCAATATATATAGAATCATTTATAAATTTAACTTTATAAGATTTATTGGTTCTGGTGGTTGTATTACGATGATGTCGAATAATTCTTGTCGCATAAAATACAATACTCACTATATTAAACAATTTTGTAAACACTATATTAAGTTGAATATGTATACAACACATTATGAGCCTGGTATCGTAAGTGAGGGCTGGCTCTAGATAAGTTTAAACAAAAGGTATAGGGTATTTATTATAGTGGCTATTGTTTGAAGAAATCTGGCTCGAAGCAGCAATATCTGAGGGACCGAAGTCAGAAATAGTTTAATGCCGGGGGGGACCGGACGACGTAAACCCGTAACGCCAATCAAATAGCAATTCTGGCCGCGGTTCAAGCTATCAATGAATTTCCGCCGTTGACACTTAATAACTATAACCGGGCTATTGCCAGACTATTGCAGCTTTTGCCGGCTCAATGAACAATCGCCTCGTAAATAAGCTGAGACGTTTCGAGCACTGCGCACACGAACTACGCCCATCAACCACGCGCTGCGCGCGCGCACGGGGCAGGGCTTGCTAGCAACTAGTCATATAAACCTAACCAGGAGCATGTCAGGACATGTCTAAGGCTAAGGGGGTTCCGTAATTATCAAAATTTTCTTTAAATTATTTCAAAAGTTATTGTCCGATTTTGCTCGCAAAATTATTTTCCTAAAGATTATTATTTATCGTGATCTATGGAACAGTATGGAACCTTACATGTTTATATTTATTATAGTTTAGAAATGCCATGCAGGACCAACTTATAAACCACTTTGGAAGTTTAACTTTGTCGAAAATGGTTGACTTTGTGGGACCACCGACCCACACGATTGGGTAGAAGGAAAAAATATTTTCATCCCCACTTCACATGACTGTATGCCACTTACAAGTAGAGCCACCCCTAAAATATAAAATTAATGTTATTTTGTGATTGATGGAAACCGAGATCTATAACTGTAATTAATTTGTAATTACAGAAGGCGGACAGACAGACGGAGAAACTATAGGGTTTCTTGTAGTCCCACGGAACCTTAAAACCAGAGGAAGAACCGGTGCATTGGAGAACATAGGCATGATGCATCATAGAAATAATAGAAAAAATTAACCCCTAAGGGCCGTCGCCGCGCCGGTTCGGTCGTATGACGTATCATTTTTTTTCCGATCGAGCGGGCCCAAACAGGACTCTCCAAAGATTAGGTTATGATTCGAGCTTTTTGGTTCCTCCAAGTAGGGCATAAAATGAAATAAAATATAATTGTTGGTTCAAAAAAAATCTTACAACGAAAGTGACACGTTAGTATTACAGGAAAATATCAACATTGAACAGTAACAGGACTCTGCCCCGGACCCCGGTAGCCCGGCAGGAGGGCGAGGTAACTCAATACGGACATCATTAGGAGGCTCGACCCCCAGTCGCTAACGCCACCGTTTGACTCCGGGCCAATCGTTAGTTAACTCACTCCAGAGCTTCGGGCTAAGCGTATTAATTACCTTTGCTAGTAACTTAGGCGACCGTCCCTGCACACCGAAACTTTAGCCGGATTTATTTTTAACCGTTATCCAAAAGGAAGCAAAATGTTGTAGGTCTAATAGATTGTGCAGAAAAATAGCTAACTCACCGGGAGGGTCGAGGTTGAGCGAGCAAAGCGAGGTGGGTGTGAGGCTGCAGCTGGGCTCCTCCTTGGGCTTCAGCAGCTCGGTGGTGCCGCCCCCGCCGTGCAGCGACATCTCCTGCACACACAACACCAGGTCAAAACTGAGTGTGAATCATTCACAGCACCGTTTCAATACAAATACAATACAAATTCGTTTATTACCAGTATAAAATTGACAAAACATTTGGAACATAAACGTCCCCCAAACTAGACGCTGTCTATATGGGGAAATTTCGCTTAGGCGTAAGATGAAAAATTTACTGACTGTTTTCCTGTACTATTCTTGTAGGAACGAAACGGCCAAGTCACATAACTTGACTAAGGTGTAGAGTTTGTGAAGTTAGGCTTATAGAGTTAAGACGTGCAGAGTCAGAAGCTTGGTTTTACATGAGATCTGAGAACTTTTTGACGGTGCGATCACTTTACATGACAATTTTTGTGATGCCAAGAGTGTGGGATTTCTCTTCTTTTTGTAAGTTGTTATGATAATATTTTTATTTTCTTTCTCATTTTAGGGTATAATTTCTTGCACAACAGAGGCGATTTCTAATGCCCACTTTTTTAACTTCGGCTTTTTTGTTGTTGGCTTCCTATTTATAATAAGTGACAGATCAGGGCGATTCTTGGCTCTTCGACTATTGCTGACTGTCGTGATTTAATATTACTAAAGTCAATATTTATATGGTGAACACCTTGCAAATTACTCACTGTAGAGAGTGCTACATAATCCTGCCCACAAGAGAACGTAGATGATCAATAAATTATCTGATCTGTTAAGTAAAATTTGCCCATACAGGTAATGATAAAACGATAGCGCGATTTAGCAGGACATATATTGATAATTGATATCTATCAGCAACATTGACTAAACTGGAATTCTACATCCATTAAATAATGCAGTATCATCAAAGCGCTATCAATCATGTGAGATGTGACGTAGAAAAGAAGCATGAGGTATACTAAAGGCCGGCAACGCACTTGCAACTCCAATAATGTGGCGGGTATTCATGGGCAACAGTAGTCGCTTTTCATCAGGTGACCCAGCTGCTGGTTTCACGTTTGCCTCCTCTTATCATAATGAACAATAATTTAGCGGTATTTCCATACACATTACACTATAAGAATAATAAATATTAAACAACGTATTACTCAATACAATTTTTTATTATATTTTACTTGCAATGAGCAAATCTTGTAAATATGTAATATATTATATATATTACATATTTATAAGATTTGCTAGTTATAATATAGAGAATCTCGGATATTTGAGCTACTAAGCATCAGACTTCGCGTTGTTGGCAAATTGGTCGAGGGTTTGAATCCCGGTCGGACGATTTGTTTTTATATTTAAATGTGGGAGAGCCACGCTTCGACATCAATGGGTCGGGTCGTCTCCACCGGGTAAATGCCACGGCCTCACAGAAAACCAGCATGAATTAATAACGCTTGCGTTGTATTTCGCCGAGTGAGTGAAGTCACCGGAGGCGAAATGGGTGGATTTTAAGAACTTGGAACGCAAGTCGCAACACCAGAGGAGTTACAAGTGTGATTCCTCTGGTGTTGCGAGTGTTCATAGTCGCCGGTAATCGCTTACCATCAAGCGTTCCGTCTGCTCGTTTCCTGGTTCATTTCATTTTTTTTTGTGTGTACTAATAATATAACTCCGAGCGAAGTTTGGTCATCCAAGTACTTATTAATATTGTCCGAATATTTTGATGAAAAGATGAAAAAGATGTTACTTTTCTATAAAAGCTAAGTGGATTAAGTTGTTTATTATTTACCTAAAGTTTAGTTTAGTTGTTTATTTATAAAACCTAAAAACTAAAACGTATATACAGTCGACTCTCGTCAATTCAAACCTGCGTTAATTCGAACCTCTCTGTAATACAAAGTTATCACGAGTTCCCTGAAAAATCTCTTTATATTTCGAACTAAATCAATAAATTTTTATGCACTTGGGAAATCGAACAAAAAAACATCGCAACGTAAAAAACGACGCTCTAATCAGAACTCATCGGCGTCAAACACTCGACAATTCAAAGTTGCAGAAAGAAATATTACAGAATTTGCAGAGGCACATTTTGAGACAAGTCCAAACTCGTCTTTTTTTTGTGTTTCGCCTTTGTTTTTGTAATGATATACAGTTTGACACACACTTCTGTACGCATTGGACTGTTAATTTAAGTTATGTAACAAATATTACAGTAAGAATAATTAATTCAGATTATGAATATATACACGTATGAACCTCTCTAAACTTTTATGATTGTTAAAGAAGCAGTTAATAAATATGTAATACATAATTGGTTATGAACACTGAATAAGTGTTACTTTTATCTTAAAAGGAACACTTTTGATATTCCAAACACTCGATAATTCGTAATATTTTAGGAGTCCCCCGAGTTTCGAATTCAGTAATTCTCGATTCAGTCGACTGTAACTGT
Organism: Phengaris alcon alcon; assembly: GCA_037179445.1. Taxonomy (NCBI): domain Eukaryota; kingdom Metazoa; phylum Arthropoda; class Insecta; order Lepidoptera; family Lycaenidae; genus Phengaris; species Phengaris alcon. The sequence goes on along the minus strand of JAYRCH010000212.1, from coordinate 47,933 downwards.
TTTATGGCTTATTAATGTAACATGTTGTTTTTTGACATTATTATTCACTTCAATTAATAAATAATCTTTTTGGTAATAAATCTAATATTTTTTAAGTTTTATTAATTGCGCCATCTATCGCATATATGATTAACTATGTTAGATAACTAACGAAGAACGACGACATATTATATTAAGACGTCGTTTCTTCTCTTGGATTGGAAACTAATTGACGTTATATTGAAATAATTATTTCCCGAGTATGTAAAATAGACTTTATTATTTGTTTCATTTTTATGTTAAAATCAATTGTACCATAAAAGTAGGTAAGTACTAAAAAAATAATAACTACTCCAAAACTTAAAATGCTACAAAACGAAGAAATCTCCCAGGTCATCCCCACCAGGCAGAGTACCTAGAAGGCTCAAAGAGTTTCCTCGCTGGATTGCGATACTTATTCTCTGGGCCAGGTAGGTGCCCCGGCTCTAGTATTATTTAGTAATTTTAACTGAAAATTAAACATAAAGGTGAGATTGTAATTAATAAAGAGACGTTCGTTCACTACTATTTAAGATGAAGTACATTAAAATATGTTGATAAAGATTAAAAATACTTATTGTTTTTTTGTTGTCAATAAAGGGTTACATGGTTATTTAATTACATTTTATTATTAATATCGGATCCCTACAACTATTTTCAGACCACTATCGTCAAAATTTGTGGAAGTCTCATACAAACTCCCATCCCCTAGTTTAAGGGGTCGGGGGATAAAAGTTCAAGGGGTTGGGAGTTAAAAGTTCCAATTTTGACAATTTTGATGATGGTTGTATACTAATACAACCTTACGTACCAAATTTCATCTTTCTAGGACATTCATATATAAGGATTTTCTAGGATATTCATATCAAATGGAACTAGTATTAGCTTTATAGGCTTCTTTTGTTTACTTACGTTTGGATTAAGGCTGGTACTATATTGTCCGGAATCCGTAAGGCCGGAGAAAATTCAGAGCATTGAAAATAAAACTGGACTAAATATACAATGGAGTTGGGGTCAACGCCCTAGATGTCAAAAGTGTAGTGAGAGTACCTATGACGTATAACGTGTCTATAAGAAACATGTGGGAAGACTTTTGGAAAGAAGATCAAAAACTCAAAAGGAAAGTGGTATGGATTGATATAAGAAAATTTAACAATAAGACCATCGTACCATGAGCCGTGTTTTTAACACAACCATAAATAGAGATTTAGCCATAACTCTGCATATTTTCACTTTCTGTAACGTCGAGATCGCCGACATGAATCACGTTTTCTTCGAGTGCCCAAACTTCACCTTTCATAGGCTAGTTGGCGAGTGAAATAATAGAAGTCAGTGATACCTCCCGCTGCCAATTGTGTGATTTGCTCAAAAACAAAAAGGGTCATAGTGCGTTATTCAAATATATAAAAATACTGTGGGACTATTTAAAGTGTAAAATTAAAAGAAGTACCTGAAAACAAGACTTGGCTTAAATGTCTCGTTACCAGGCCATTGAATCTTCAAAAAAAATATAAATACAATAGAAAATAGTTGAAAATGGAACACACGAGAGTCGAGAATTTGACATTGACATTTGACTTGACATTCGCGTGTTCGATTTTCAGCTCTATTGTGCTAGCGCAGAGATATATTTTCAGTGCTCTGAATTTTCCTTTGCCTTACGAATTCCGGACAATATAGTCCCTGCCAAAATTGTATGTAAATAGATTGTAGGTGCGGTCGCGGTACAATAAGTGACGAAACCGTTTGGACACGCAGTTGGGGAACGCGCTTTAAATATTTGTCACATGTTCATATTAGATCGAATCTTTGAAATGGCCAATAAATATTCGGAAATATCTATTTTTAAATACGTTGGATGCTTTCTACGATGCTGAATGAACGGCGAAGCGCCCTCGCCGTTTGTAACGCATCGCTCAAGTCACAGGGGAGTGCGAGTTGCGCCGCCTGGCGTGGGCGTGGGGACGTGTGTTGTTGAAAATGTATGGGATTCAAACAGCCAAAAATGTAAATATAGCAACCCCAAACACAACCCGTATTTCTCTATTTTTCTCACTCTACATAATATTTTTTACTCCTACTCTAGCTAGGTACTCTCTCTCACCTAAAGTCGGGTTCATCGGAATCAATAAAAAAATGTAAACAAACATTCAGGGATTCGCAACATTTAAAAAATTGTTCAGAAAACGTCAACAACTTGAATAACTAATCTGTCAAATTTACTTAAAAATTACTGGATCGGCTGGTGCAACTCCTCCTGCGGTGCTTTTCTTTCAATTTATGAGTCATATAATCCGATTAACTGAAATTGCTAGTTAATTTCAGATGACACGTATGTAACTTTAAGGTACCTATAATTGAATTATGGATCGTTTTTATTTTAACAGCATCGTTTTGACAGAATATGTTTAACGTTCATTGTTTATCAAAATTATTCGTACTCGTTGTTTTTACTTTGGGGTCTGTGACAGTGGTGGTGACAGTGGTGGTGACTGGTGGTGACTGGTGGTGACTGGTGGTGACTGGTGGTGACTATTGTGGACTGTGACGGTCTGCCGCCGTCGCCCAGCGCTCGCGCCGCGCCTGACCCGCGCCGTGCGGCTCTGTCGACTATATCCAAGCTGATTTGTTCACAACAGCTGCCTCCGCGCACCTATTAACCGCTGATACATGTTTGTCACCCGGCTATTAGCGCGAGCGGGACGCCCGCATCCGCACCCCCCGCGACAGACAGGGACGGCGCATCTCGAATCACGGCTGATATATATTCGCTGCATTCGTGACACCCGAGAAAAATTCTCGTCCAGAAAATTTTGAATCAGTATAAATGCGATGTCGTCGCTGACGGGAGATTTTTCACATGGCTATATACAGAAATATTAATCATTAGCGTCGCCATCGTTACTGCGTTCTTTTTGTGCACTCTTCGGCCGAATATATTACCTCTATCCAAGAGATGAAAAGAGATGGTAAAAACAGAAATAGAGAAGTGTAGGACTTTTCCATACAAACAAGCCTACACTACACTCCTCTATTCCCTTGTAATTAAGGGATGCGATGTGAAGCCTCCCGACTCTTATCTGGATTCTGAAGAATATGAGAATAATTTGTACCAGAGAATATACTACAACTGATTAGCTATTAAATGTACAGCATACACAACAACATTGAATAGTTAATTAGTTGTGTTAATTTTTTTATTAGCAACTGTTATTGTATGAAAAAAGAAAAACATTGCTACGAGTGGGAGTTAATTTTGAAAACTAATTCGCTGTACCCAAACCACTTTTGAAAACTGAAAGCGAAGTTTTACAATAAATAGCCGCGTTAAAGTTGTAAATAGTATTATAAGCAACGTACATAAATTTAATTTAAATCGAACTGTTAGACAGAGCGACGCGACGCGGCGCGGCGGCGCGGGCGCAGCGGATTAGCCCGAAATAGTCTTGACTCCCGAACTAATGGCGGAGCAGCCTCAGAGAAGTCTCCAATAAACTGCTGAGTATATTATGTTGATTGCTGATACGTTCTGAAAGCTCTTAGCTAGCTCACGTAAATCTTCTTTTTTTCCTGCACAAGTATATTTGTAGAGTTGCCACTTGCCTCGTTCTAGCTGTAGAGTTTTCGCATTTCTGCGACGGGTGCGAAATAATGCTTACCCCTCTCTTATCTTCTTACTCCAGTATGCTGTAGCGTGCTGTCTTTATTGTGTTAATATTGTGTTGAAATTATGACTTACAACATGTAAATATTTACATGTTTTTAAAATGATGCGCAATATAATCGATAAAACACACGGTGATGTAAACAAAGCGGACAAATAATTGAGAGGTTGAGGAGTTTACATGTTGATGACGCGCGGCGCGGCGCGGCGCGGCGCGACGGTGCGCGTGTTTTGACAGCCAACATGTCGCGCCACAAATAATAACAATATGCTCATGGAATGTTACAATATAATTTACTTCGGTTACTTTACTAGTTTTTATTAGTCCGTGCTTACACTCATCTGATTTACTGCATATTACCCGCTTTTCGGACGGATAGCGCGAATTGTTGAGAGTTAATTGAATTTATCATTTGTAACTTTGATTACAAAGTGCTAGCTAGCTACGTCTGTGGAACGTACATAATCGATGAGCCTATGCAGTCTTATACTATATAATAAATGTATTTTTCATATAAATAACTACTACCTATTTATAGGACCTAAATATAACTTGATTTACTTGTCGTCGCTAATAACCATACGCTAGATAGCCCTACAATAATACTTCATGCAGCAACTGCTGAAATGATGGAGATAGGAAAACCTAAATGGAGTCAGACAGGGACCGGTAAAAAATGTATAAGGACTGTAGGCATGTGTTTGTATGGGACCACCCACGGCGATATGTACGTGCATCTGTACCGTGGCGGTTTCCTCACGCGCGCTACTCGCGATAAATTGTTGCAGCTTCAGAGAAACACGGGGGGGGGGGGGGGGGGGGGGGGGTGAGGCCACCAGCCGCGGTAACCCGATAGCAGTCCACCGGCTACACGTACGGATCAGCGATTGTGATCGACTGCGGATTGTTGTTCTATTACTGAATGTCATTGTTCGCTCAATAAACGCTGAACTGTAAGACCTTGTCCAGAAAGAGCGATTTCGCCGCGAAATGGTAAGCGCGTCGTGACTCCTTGCGAATCGAGATACGAGGCCGCCATACATTCAGAATGCGATTTACGCGCCTTAATAATATACGAGGACACTTCCACTGACGACTCTACCTGTACTCGAGCCTGTCCACCTTCCATAGCACTTCATTGTATAACATTATAAGACTCACTTAGTATTCAGCGGACGTCGAAGGCAATCGCCCTAGCCTAAGAACTAGGTACCATCTTCCGCGGCATTGCTGACGCGGCTTCATCTCGAATTACACCGCGAACTGTCAAATCGCATAATTTTACACTAGCTCGCTATTGATTGAGGTCGCGTGTTGCGACATACATTGTGCATGATTTAATCAAAAAATTGTGTGTTTGTAGGTCATATACTGATGCCCTTTCAAGGACAGCACTTCTCGAGATTTGTAAGATCACTATTGACGTAATAAGATTCTTGGCGCTACTTATATTACAGTCGCAACTTCCTGAGAAGTCTTAAAGATAACTTTCATGTGACGACTGACCTCAACGGCTCGTTTCACTGATTTATCTTATAAGGCCACTGCCATGTAAGAATAATCATCGAATACCGACCCCTTATATCTGAGAATACTAATTCACAAACATAATATTGTACCTAATTCAATCTATGACACGAGGCTTTTCGCAGCTGTGAAAACCGACGGGCGAGCTCGGAGCTACATAACTCATAGCCCACGGCAGTCGATATTGTTTCTGGTCTATGCTATGTATCTGAGGAGTACCTTTTTTACAACTTTACAAACCGACGACTTGGAAAATGCCGAAATGTCTTCAGAAGACCGTTTTCAGAAGAGATTTAAACTAACCTGTCGTTAGGTTTATGTATGCTAGTCTAGTACGTAAAAAATTACAAATGTTTACTGTCGTCATCTCCATTGGTTTCGCGTACTTACTATAAGCGATTTAAGTAGTTTCGGAGACTGAAGTGTGGTGTCCTGGGTGTCTAGAGTCGGTGGGCAAAACCGCTTACGAGTGCTTAGTCACTTATCAGATGTTGCCCCTTATCTCCGCGATGAGGCGGGGTCAAATATCGGGGAGAACACATGACGTAACATCCGAACATTATGTTAATTATAATTAAATGAAGGTCAGTAGATTGAGCTTCTTGTTTAACACTTGAGATCGTTTTCACATTACGCGATACCGATATCCCATAGCAGACCGTAAACGCTCTTATGTCTTTTGCATAAAGTGGGTTTTCTCAATACTTATACAATCCCATGGCAGAAATGTCTTTCTTATGTTTATCTAAATAATTATTTATCTGTGTGTATAAGCGACATCGAATCGCGTAATGTGGAAACGCTCTTACTGTAAGCATATTTTTGATGGTACAATACTTGTATTTGTTTTATAATATGATATTATAATAATATGATTATGTACTGTCAAGATAAGATGTATATTCAGTATCGGCGACGACATGTGGACAGTGGATACGTTACGACGTGCGAACTATGGGTCTAGCAGACATATGATTTATTATCAAATGAGAGTTTTATGAAAACCTGCCAAAGTCATGACAGGGCCCATACAAATTTCATTCGATAACGTTACGTGTACGCCGCTGTCAAATTTTCCTGCTAGGCCCCCCTGATGATGACGGGCTGCATGCAGCGCGTAACAAAAGTCAATCAAACGATAAAGTACAGTAATTTATGTCGGCGACGAGGTGGAGGTGCTGGCTGGTGGAGTCAACAGCCGCGTCGTAATAAATAACGCTCGCGGCTCGGGTGAAGTGTGGAAACGTCACGCGGCCATCAAGGAGCTCTTTGTTCACGCTGAGGGCTGAGGCGCTGCCCGGCGCCCGCTGGCCGCCCGCCGCCCGCCGCTCGCGCTGCCGAACTCGTGTAATGCAGGTTATGACGACATTCACGAGCGTTGCACTCTTTTAACATTCCGTTTACATAGCAATCCGTCCTAATCTTACAGGGCTGTAACGCAAATAAAAACAAATAACGCATATCGACGGCGCCTACGTACATTATCGTAACTACTTTACGTTACGTACTTTAGTATTACGTTTATAAAATTTAAAAAAAACCATTGCAAGTGCGTTTTTTGAGTCGTATTTTATCGTAACATATGAGTCAGTCCGACCAATATCAACGTATGTTAACTTACTCGAATTAACGTAGCGCATCTGAGTGTGCGACAAGGCCGTAACTGCCACTAATGTGAATCTTCGCCGCAATATAAGCGTGTCATTTAATTTTTATTTTAAATTTTAGTTACTCAAATATTATGTTGTACCAATTAGCATTCATATTGTTTTCATTGCATTGAAAATGTTACTGAATAAAGTATTGAATCGGGCAGAACCGATTGCTTAAGATGGATTTTCATATTCCGGCAGTTTACATGGCTTTTCTTTAACGTATTTGTATAGGATCTGACAGTTACGATACTTTACGTGGTATTTGTAAATCCTGATATTTTGGAGGATTCTTTACAGTTTTTATACAGATTCGATTTAAGTACTTATGTAAAAATTAAGTTTTATGTTTAATTAAAGGGACAAAATTGGTTTTCTGTATGAAAACAACAATAAATTTCATATTTATTTAATTTACCTGCTTAATGTAATAATTTGAAAGAGTTTATGGGTGATAAACCCTACTTGGATACAAGAATAGCACAAGAGGTTTCCTGAGTTTTAAAATTACATGAGCCAGCTTTAAAGTTTCAGTCGGAAAACCCGAGCCCCGTTTTTTTTTATATATATATTTAAACGACTAATTTGTTAATCAATTAACAAAAATACTAGGTCAGCTGACAGTTAAAGTATTTTATGAATGAGAAAGTTGGAAGATTATGTCAGTCATTATTAGTAATTATATAGTCATTTTAAAAGTAGTTATATCGAAGATTACAGCAAAATATTATCATTAATATTCTTACAGTACCCTAGTATACACCATACTACCCATTAACCGATCGACTTAATGCTATCGATTAGATCAGTTCCATATGAAAATAAAACAGTGTCAACTATCATGGCAATCTACGCCTACACATGGTCAGTTCCTACTGACCCAATCGGTGGCGCTGATTGAACGACACACGATAGGCAGTATGGTGTATGGCTTCACATAAAAACTTTTGCCACGAAGTATGAGGTGTAATTTGTTTTAAAATTAATTCCGAGTTTTGATGGTGTCAATGAAAGCCCAATAGTCGGATACGCTCTTTTAGCTCAGTTCAAAAGTAGTAAAAAAATTTCAAAGTTATTTCTTGAAGACTTAAGAAAATAATGGAAGAAGACTAATAGTTATCATAGCTGTTTGAGATGACTCCTACACAAAGCTATCCTAATTTAGAAACCATATTATAATTATTGATATTTTTCACCTATTCACATAGATTTTTATCATAATTTTGCCTTTTTCGAGGTTATTTGAGAATATCAGCTTAGAAATTCTAGCTAAGTTACTACTTAGCTCTCAAGTTAAAATTTCAGGATATTTCCTTTTATTTTTTCAAGTGTAAGTGATCTACGTTAAGATGATTAAGGTTTGAATAATGAAATAAAATAAATAGAAGTAAAACAATTTTGATTTGGTCTCAATTAACGATTAGATGATTTCCTCCTCCGCACTTGAAGTGGCAAACATTCTGTTGGACGTTACAGAGATTTACAGTTATGTGTAGTAATACGTTAAACTGTTGGACGTTACAGAGATTTACAGTTATGTGTAGTAATACGTTAAACTGTTGGACGTTACAGAGATTTACAGTTATGTGTAGTAATACGTTAAACTGTTGGACGTTACAGAGATTTACAGTTATGTGTAGTAATACGTTAAACTGTTGGACGTTACAGAGATTTACAGTTATGTGTAGTAATACGTTAAACTGTTGGACGTTACAGAGATTTACAGTTATGTGTAGTAATACGTTAAACTGTTGGACGTTACAGAGATTTACAGTTATGTGTAGTAATACGTTAAACTGTTGGACGTTACAGAGATTTACAGTTATGTGTAGTAATACGTTAAACTGTTGGACGTTACAGAGATTTACAGTTATGTGTAGTAATACGTTAAACTGTTGGACGTTACAGAGATTTACAGTTATGTGTAGTAATACGTTAAACTGTTGGACGTTACAGAGATTTACAGTTATGTGTAGTAATACGTTAAACTGTTGGACGTTACAGAGATTTACAGTTATGTGTAGTAATACGTTAAAAAGTTTGTCACACTAGGAATATATTGCCAATTTCTGCTATGAAAACAGTCATGGGTGCCTAAATCTGGCTAAGACGTTATTAGCTCTCATCTGGCAACGATAATGAAAATATCGACGATGAAAGAAAACATCAATCTTACATTAAATCTATTTTATCAGTTCAAGAAGCTATGATTGAGAATTTAAATATTATATTAAGTTTATATATTTTTTGTAAAAACAAAATAATCTAAACACGAGTAGGTTTATATTGTTCTAATTACTGAACTTTTTTAACAAACAACAGTGAACAAAAGAGCACTGACAAATCGTAAGTTAGTTGCCGCGCCCGCACCACACACACACCACACACACACCCGGCACGCCTGAATCTCAATTCTCGTATTTAAAGTAGACTTTCATTTTACTTTTATTGTATTTTATGTGAAGCGACTTGTTATCATAAACTGATTTTGTGACGTTTGGTCTAATCAGGAGGCGTTAGACGCTGCTTTAACGTTTACGAGAATACCGATTTGACAGTTTTAGCATCTCGGGACTTGATTGTAATTGTATTATTGCAGGTTTTATTATGCAGAATAATTGACCCTCTGATGTTTTACAGTAAAAGTCCTGAAAATAAAAAGTCGTTGACTAAAAGACACGCCAAGTGGGAGTCGCTCTCGCGCATTAGGGGTTCGGTACCATTATCTATGCAACATTAGTAAAAAGTAAAAACCTAACCATTAGCATGTCAGGAGTCAGATCATGTCTAAGGAGGATTTCCTTAACTATCGACTCGCAATCTTATGTTTTTGGTAAACTATTTTAAAAGTTATTTAAGACCTATCAGCATGTTAGCTGTCACACAGTTCATGAGATACAGATGAGGTGGCAGACAGACAGACGGACAGCGGAGTCCTAGTAATAGGGATCCGTTTTTCCCCGTTTAGGCTACGTTTGAAACTTCTGCAGCTCTGGTGTGGCAGCCCTGGGGCTCTGGCGACGGGTGACGGGCGTGAAGCGTAACCCGAGCCGAAGTGCCGCGTCCACACTCCGCGCTAGCACGAACGCTGACCCGGCGCACCGCACCGCCCACCACATACTATGCCCCTCATGAGGAGACACGAAATATTTTGCAAATAACTGTCTTCAATTACTAGGCATTTGTGTTTATTACAGACGTACAGACCTAACAGTATTCTCAGCAGTAGGCTTTCGATAGCTAATTGCTAAATTTCATTCTTTAAATTAGTAAATAGCCCCGCTAAATCCGTTTCCAATGACACTATCCTCTCCGTGGTTGTGGTTTAGAGCTTGGCTCTCGACTCCGAAGCTCGTTAGTACGATCGCCGTGTTGTAACAAAAATAAAAAAATATATACAGGCGTGGGCACTATAAAATAGCTCCTAGTTTTTTTGAGTCGTTCGTCTGTTCGTCCCACAAAGTTTCGTCCTAATGGGACGAAAAGACGAATTTAATTTGTTATGATTGAAAAATCATGAATCACGAAAAAAATCACGAATGAAAATTCGTCAGTTCGTCTCATTTTTATTTTCTATTGTTTTCTAACAAAATATATGAGCTAATATCAGCATCAAAATATAATCAGTTATAACATGTAGTTCAATAATCAATATCACTAAATAGTATAAAACAAAGTCGCTTTTGTGTCTATCCCTATGTATGCTTAGATCTTTAAAACTACGAAACGGATTTTGATGCGGGTTTTCTTTAATAGATAGAGTGATTCAAGAGAAAGGTTTATATGTATATACCATGCATAATATTGTAGAGAAACACTGATCATTTTAGAGGTTTCTAATGTCGTAAATAAACACATTTTATTTCGCTTCCATTGCAAACGCTGGCTGTACCCTACGAGATAGATCAAAATAATCTACTAGAGTATTGTACACCTTAAAAAGGTCCACAAAAAGTCCGCAATGGTATATGTCTATCTCTTAGGGATAACCCACAATAACCATTTTTTATCCTTTACTTTTTACGACATATAATGGCTTATTTAATAAGCTATTTAAAGCAATACAGCATTAATCCTTATCCGATCAAGTACCTTAAATACATTGTGCATTTAATATAGGTCAATATGGACAGTTTGTAACTTAAATGAATATTTTCGAAGATAATACAGATTTGAAATGCGGGGCATAGCGTTTGGACCGGCCGGGATCGAGGTGATAGGGTACCGTTTTACCCATTTAGTACGGAACCCTAAATTCATTTCCAATATTGTATTCAGAAGTATATTTCAGTGAGTAGAGTTATTTGCTGAAGAAGTTTTTTCTCCAAGAACACTATTCCACGGGGGCGAAGCCGCGGGCAAACGCTTTGATTATATTTTTTATACTTGTCACTTTTTTCAACTTTGTGCACACGTTTTTAATTTCTGTTTTAGTCTAATACGTATCTTGCAAAGCCATTTAGTTTAATCGTATAACATTCATACTAAATTCGTAAACCGTTATTTTTTCCGTACTTAATTCATACGAAATATGACGCAAATATGTCCAAGGATTAAAAAGTTTCATACAAACTTTTATCACCTAGTTTACCCCCTTGAGTGTTGAATTCAAAAAAATCCTTTCTTAGTGGATGCCTACGTCATGTGAAAAATACGTGAGCAAAATTTCAATTTTCTAGCCATAAGGGTTTTGGCCTGTCCGTTGATACATAAGTCAATCAGCTTTGCTTATTATATATTATATAGATATAGATAGGTGAAAATATTGTACATCAAACTGTTGATATTTTATCACAATTTTGTTATAAAAATATATATGTCGGTGCAGGTGTTAATGCACCTGCTGTTGTTTGTCATGCCCACGTGCAATGTTAATCATCGAACCACTCTTCACAACCCATGAATCCTCAGATTCGCCCACTCTATGAAGAGGGTAGTACAGCGTGCTCGGGAGTAAGATCATTATTACGGGGACGTTGATCCAAGCAACATCTAGTTATTATTAAAATTGTTATTAAAATAGCTCGTCAGAATCATATAGAATATTTATTTATTATTATTATTACTTAAAGTTTCAAAGTTTAGTAAAGTTTCGTGTTTTAAGTGTGAAAGTGATTCTAAATGGATTGTGATAACTTCAGTTATCCTATAAATAAATGTTATTAAAATAACTGGAGTTTTAATCAAAATAAACAAGTTAAATGTCAAAAGGCAAGTCTGGTATTGCTGAAGGTAAGATAAATAAACGCAGTCAAACCTGAGTCCCTCCGAAATCAGAAGCGGGATGGATCACAGGTCCACTCAAGAATCATCATCCCACTCAAGGTATGTACTATACAAGTTGCCGCTCGACCAGGCATAAGGTGAACATCGCATAATAGCGTCGTTTAATCGTGCACACGCACACATTTTTACGCGTAAATACGTAATTCAACCACGTCATAATCGTTGCAGTCACTTCCTTTGTGTTTAAATATTTTGAGGCGAAATAGTGCAAAGCAAAATGTTCAGAAACTGGTCGAGCAGGAACTTTTTGATATTGTTTCTACTAAATATTAGTTCCAGCAGTCACCCTACAGCTTTAGGGTTCAGAACTTCATACAATGTGTAGTAAAAAAAACTACTTATTAGTTTACTTACATAAATTAATACTTTATTTATTGATGTAATTTTATTATTTTGATGGATGGTGTGTATGAACATAAGCGCGCAAACTTCGGAGATATAAGAACATTAGTTGCGTGTGACGTCACCTGCTTGTACGACATGGGATGTATATGGGACAAAAGTGCTTCAAGCGGTCCGCAGTATCTTTGAAAATATTGATTTTTGGTGTGCTATTCCTTTTGTAAACTGTCTTATTTTTGAAAGCACTATTCGTTTATGTAAAAAATGATGGTCATGACGTTTCTACAAAATATAACTATTTCCGTGCAAATAGTTTAATTTGTAGAAAGTTTTAAACAAAGAAAAACATCTTAGGGTATATGCACATTAATTTATTTACTTGCTATATCAGATTAATCAAATTTCAATGTTTGTTACAATTTTTCACACGTTACTCCAATGACCGTTTGAATTGATTTTTTAGTAAAGGAATCAATGAACTACCTATGAGATAACAAAAGTGGTTAGATTTGATTAAATAAATATATTATGTTCAAAAAAAATCTACTTTATGTTCCTCCTTTACAAAACGCCAACTTCATATGTAATGACTTAATATATTGATTATTGTATGCTTGGTTTAGAGATAGCAACGATTTGCAAGTCAATATTTTTATTTACTGAATGTCAAACTGTTAAATAAAGCTGATTTTTGTCACTTATTACAAGTTTTTTTTTTTCAGTAAAACACTATCGTATTTTTTATATCTACAGTAATATTATAAACAGGAAATATTTGTTTGTTTTTGTATGTTTGTTTCTTTGCATTGAATTGGCTCCGAAGCTAATGGACCGACATCGGTCCATTAGTTTCGGTCCGTGGTCTACTACATAGTAGACCACGGGAGAGGACTAATTTTTATTGGGGAAAAATGTACCTACGGCCCCGCAGGTTACGCGTACAAAGTCGTGGGAAACATCTAGTTTAAGATAAAGTTGATTTAGTGAAACCTACTTACTTTATTTTTAGTCATATAATATAAGGTTACATTTAATTTTGTTATATTTGCGATTTATTTTAATAATTGTTACTTTATATAAGACTGACTGTTTAGCATTTTTATACTTGACTAGTTGTCCCAACACACGTTGTCCTGTCTTAATATCTCACCGTTTAAACCTTCCCTGAACTTCCACAATTATTACAAGACCAAAATTATCCAAGTCGGTCCAGCCTGTCCGGTCTAGTTCTCGAGTTTTAGCGAGACATTGTAATTGTAATTCATTTACATATATAAGATTTAATATTTATAATAACTAAATATAGAAAAATTTAAAACATGCTATCGAAGAAATATTATTCTGTTATTGATTAAATACTAATTTATTTTTGTTGGGTTTGTGTAGTATTATTTTATTCATTTTGTGATAATAAGTATGATTTTAACAAATAAGTAATAAGTAAACTGTTTACAAAGAAATATGTCATACCTAATAAACCTAATCAAATATTAAACATATGTATTGCATCATGTATGTTTTTAAATATATAATATTATCAACAAAACTACCTATTTTCTTTTATTTTGAAAACTACCAGTAATTTGCAAACCGTACTCACAAAACTTTTAAAATCATAAAAACTAAATACATTGGACGAACTGACGAATGCAAAAAGTAATAAAATTGAAAATCGCCTTTTCGTCCTATTAGGACGAAACTTGTGGGACGAACAGGCGGGCGAACTACCCGTTGTTTTGGGTTCCATAGTATTCAATGAACCTTTAAGATTCGATCTGTCTGTCTGTCCACTCTTTTGTAATTATGCATATAAATGTCTGATATTTGGTATAATTATAGGCTGTTTATATATCTCAGTTTTTTATCATAAAATAATAATAATGTTATATTTTAGGGGTGGCTCTTCACACATGTGAAGTGGGTATCTCCAAAATTATTTTTTAATTTTACGCCATTGTGTGAGGTATCGTCGAAAAGATATTTTTAAATAAAGGCTAGGTTTGATTCATGACTTTTTACAAAGTCAAAGTCCCTTTTCTCGGCCTCCAAAGTGGTTTACAACTTTGATTAAAACACCCTGGCATTTCTAAACTATGAGACGTAAAAACTTGCAATTATGTATGCTGATAGATCATGCTAAATACATACCCTTTAGGAAAATTATTTTTATGAAATCGAACAGTAAATTTTGAAGTAATTTGAAGAAAACCTATTACGCGTTGATAGTTACGGAACCCTCCTTAGACATGTCCTGACATACTCCTGGTTAGGTTATTACCGAAACAGGCCACCTTTCCGAACTCGATGTGGGAGCCATTATTATTATCGTCTCGATAATGTTTGTTGGCGTATTTCGTTAAAGCTGGTGCGATTACGCGGCCGCTATCGCCTGCCCCTGACCACTGACATACGAGCGCACTAACGACCGAGATTGTCAATAACATAGATGTTCTATTTACATCTCATGCACTACAAAAACTATATGATGAAACTTTTCACGAGGACTATTGCGATCCGCGGAAGCCATTTTCGCGCTTATGACGTTTGTGCAAACGGTTAATTCCGTGTTCAACCTCTAGATTGTCAACCCTCGTCCTACCGTTATAACGACGACTGTAGAAAACCTAGGGACTAAACCAGGGAAACACGGAATAAATAACGGAACGGAACCCGATAAGGTTATTTTAGGTTTAGACGACGAATATACTATTTACTAATCTGTGCTTGAGGTGTTACATAAACAATCTCCTCGTTGTTTGTTCCAATGGAAAATACAGCCACTACTAATTTTATTGAAAAACTTAAAAACCTGTAATAGTTGAAAATAGCTCTCCCGAAAGCAACGCTTGCTGACGATCGAGATTTCAGTAAAAGCCACGCCAAATAATAATTAATATACTAACCTTATACTTTAAACAAGACAATCTTGTATATATTATGTATACATATATATAATCGGAATTTCAAAAAGGCTGTGTATATTTTGATTAAATTTACTTTGCAGGGAGTTTTGAGGGAGAAAAATCTATTTATCTAGGTCTAATTGCCATTTTTTTATTATTTTTAAACTCCTATTAATTATTGTGTTACTCTATTTGTCTTTTGCGCATAAGTGACATTTAAATTATTGGTAGCATTGTAGCGCACTATTACTTT
The DNA here is from genome assembly GCA_037179445.1 of Phengaris alcon alcon. Classification (NCBI taxonomy): domain Eukaryota; kingdom Metazoa; phylum Arthropoda; class Insecta; order Lepidoptera; family Lycaenidae; genus Phengaris; species Phengaris alcon. Next base: position 32,287 of record JAYRCH010000212.1, on the reverse strand, counting down.
ATTGTTTACGTTTAGATTAAATTGGATGAACGGAGTATAGTGCGTGTGGAGTGTGGAGTCTACCAGTTACCATCAGCCCGCGCCGGCCTCGACAAACGCACAATGGAAACAATATTTAAAAAAAAACAGTATATCCCCGTCATGTCAAGCAGTAAGAGAGCTGGTAATCATGAAATATAGTTTAAAACGTGATCGAGAGTCACGTAAGCTTGCAAACTATAAATCAAAATCGGTACATCCCTTTCGGAGCTACGATGCCACGGACAGACACAACAGACAGACGCGTCAAATTTATAACACCCCCACACTTTAACATATTTAACCCTTTGCGTCGGGGGTTAAATAGACTTAACAATTTCCATCATTACGATTCTCCTGGATAACAGAATTGAAAATGGTTTTCTTCTAAGATCTCGATCGACGACATTCACTCCCCCCTCCCCCGCTCTTACGTTGGCAGATTCACCAAACGATGCTGATTTGAATCTCCTGAATGCTGATGGGTAAAAAATATAAACTCTGTTCTACAATCGTTTGGCAAACAAATGACGTACACAAATTCATCATTTCTTTGCCAAACGATTGCATTAGTCGTGGCCTCCGCGATGTGCCCCACCCCCTAGCAGCTGCGGCAGAAGAGAAGCTGTCAGCCTCCGCGTTATACAAGCACGAGATAACATTATATTTCCCTGACCTTCTGAAGGTTATCTACTGCGTAGGTACGACAATTACGCGACTGCCATGGCTCTGTGCCGATTCTAACCAGTTTTGCCGTTAGGGTCCGGAGGTCGAAACATCCAACTTTTTTAATTTAGACATCCCAAAGTTGCCACGAGCAGGCTGGCTTCAGTAAAGTAATACCATAGCCCACCAAAACGTAAACCGTATTTCCGAATAAGTGAGAATATCGATCAGTCAGTCCATCTGCTCGTATGATCTAATATTAAAGATATGCATAAAAATAATTATATACAAAAATATTCTCAATATTCACTAAAAAGGATAACTTTCATTTTAAATATAAAAAGTTATTATTTAATAATTTTTGTGGCTATAATATACAAATTTTATTACATGCTTAAGCTCATTCATTGTGAGTTTCTTCTTTTAATATATTTATTTATTAATTTATTTATTTATACACTTTCTGCACAATGTACAATGGCGAATATACAACTCAGCATTAAACGAGATCGGTAAGTCGCCATAGTATTTAAGTTATAAGTACATTTACTGCCTGGTAATTAAAATACGTGTCCACAAAAAGTATTTATTGTAAATTGTACTTTATGAATATAGGAACAAAAAAACATAGACTTATATACCGTATAATTTATATAATAAACGATGTATGTTGAGCCAAAAACTGTCCCCACTTTTGGAAATCAAGATGACTGACATTTAAGGTGAAAACCAAGATGGCGCAAGTTTTTCTTGAACGAAGATTTGTTCTGTCGAATGTACGTCATATTCTATCTACAGTTTTGATTCTTTGCAAAAAAGCAATAGTATATTGCATCAAACTCGTTCGATAAAAGATAATTGGTTAAATATAACCTAACCTATTGTTCAATAAATTGCCCTAGTCGCGGTTTGCGGAAAAGTGACATATATTAGTTGTGATGTTAATTGCGTACTAAAATTTATAACTAGTTTGTTTGGAAACGCAATATTATGCTAACAGATAAATGATAGATGTCGCTTTCACGTTACGAAAGCCAAGAACATATTAATATTTTTTCTTAGTGTAAATATAAATAGTATAGAGGGATCTATTTCACACACCAAGTAACATTTTTACATACATAAAATGTTTAATTTGCACTATATAAAAAGAAAATAACTTTCTACTCCAATTAAAAATAAATCTATCTATTGGGCCACTAGATGGAGTTTTACGCCTCAAATTGACAATTTACAGCATGATAACCATAGACTATACAGATATGGCGACAACGATTACCACAGATATTTTGCACACGAATTCTCTGATATTCGGAGATTCATAACTATTTATTCCCAAGTCCTAAAAATATAATATATTTTTTTTAATAATAACTTTTTACGTAGGTACTATCAAACCATATAATTGATATTGTGTGAATATTGACAAATTAAAAAGGATTTTTTTTTTGAGGAACCCTAATAGTAATGGCGGATGGCGTAGATATTGTACGGTCTTGAAATAACCTCTTACTGTCTTTGCATCATCTTAAAGAGGTAAGTATGCGACAAAAGCAACGTCATGTCTTCCAGTTTTAGAAATAAGTTTATTTTTATTAAAAATATTATAATGTTTTAAACACAAAACTACGAAGGGGCGTGTGAATTTGAATAAGTAGTATTTTCATAGGTATATTATCATATAACTTAAATTCTAATTCGAACTAAATGGTAAAAGGTCCGGGGCCCCCGCCCCCAGAACCAGACACTTAAAGAAAACAAAAAACAAAAAAAATGTTTTACTTTAATTTGTTTATTTTACTTTAATAAACTCAACTATAGAACTAATCAACATAATGTATATCTATACAAACATACGTCTACATTCTTAATGCCGGACTCACAATTTGTAACTTTTTTAACATTATTTTAATAAGTTATTTGTAACAATATCACTAATAAAATCAAACAAATCAATCAATTAAAAAAGAAAATCTTAATTTTAGTAAATGTTGGTCATAATCAGCACTTACACTTCAGATGCTTTTTTCAAGGAAAATGACTTTGACATCACACTATCGATGACGTTTTTTAATATTTTGTGTTTAGGGGTCGTATGTATCAGTTTGGGTTTACCCATGTTGAATCTGAAAAAAGACCCAAAAAATAAACAATAATGAGAATAAATAGCTTCAACAGAATCAAAAGTAAAAAGAAAAAAACTGTCCGTGTTAAGGACAGCGGCCTCGTAACGAAAAACATGAGTGAATTTTAATGTGAACAATAAACGTGTAATTAAAACGGTACGTAAAACTAGAATAGTGGACACTCAGTGACTATATGTATAGATTTATATGGCATCAGTGTGGAAAAATAGTGTTAAAATGGTGTTTTATCAAGTGCGGGTTATTTTGATTATATATTTTTAACTAAAGCTAATTTTAACGTAGCTTCTTTTGATTTATATAAATAAACGTAGTACATAACGTGTAGTATAGCGCTTAAGGTTATATAATAAATGGTTAAGAAATTATTACGAAAACAGTGGTAAAAATGTACAACATTTCATATAAGTTGAACCTTAAAATGTAAATAACTTTTCTATAGAATAAGATGTTTAGTATATAAGGGTTTATATGTCTGGTTATGATAATAAAGTATTTCACACAACGCGTTTTGCTTCACCTGGCTCATGGAAAATGGGGAAAATTATGGAAAATAGCCGTATAGAGAGGTAAAAATGAAATGGAAGATCGGCCCGAAAGAGGCGTACGGGCGGGGCTCTCTATACGGCATTGCCATGAGCCAGGTAAGCGAATCGAAAAAGTGAAAAAACGTTCTCCTCAAATAAGTGTTTTATTATCGCCCCGGCTCTGCCCAAATCGGTGTAACCTTGCTATCTTCGAGTCTAATCTGAGCCGGCGGTTGAACCCCTGTGAATTTATACAGTCCTGTACAGTAGTGCGCGGTCCTTTGGCGAGCCGAATTTCAAGATCGAAGAAAAATTTGAAGTCCATATCAAGTTGAAAATAACGAAGACGGCACTTAGAAAATTTTCGTCAGCTGTTCTGAACATAGAAAAATTTCCGAAGAATCAAGATAGAAATTTTTACTGAAGACTGGACTTAGAAAATTTTCGTCAGCTGTTCTGAACATAGAAAAATTACCGAAGAATCAAGATAGAAATTTTTACTGAAGACTGGACTTGAAAATTTTCGTCAGCTGTTCTGAACATAGAAATTTTTTGAAGATTTAAGTCAGAACATTGGAAACTTTATCAAGATTTATCAACGGGAATCAACGCCAGGGATTAGATTGGACTCAGAAGATCGGACTCGAGGATACAAGGATACACCGCTGCGAACGGAAGCAAGGATTCGCAGATTTTTCATCGGAAAAACCTCCCGAAGATTCTTGAAAAGGAAGATTATTATGGAAGATTAACATTGAAGATTAACATTGAAGATTAACATTTGAGATTAACATTTGAAGATGGTTATAACAAGAAGTCAGAGTGGGGCCGAGGAGAACCAGCAGCAACCACATCGATTTCCGGATCCGCCACGATCGCCGTCCGCTGCCGCTACGAGCCAGCCGCCGCCGACCGAGGGAAGAGCGGATCTGCTTCAAACTATTTTGAAACCGAGACCAGGTACCAGCAAGGCGCCTGCATCCTCGGAAGTACGAACCCTAGCCAGAAAGAAGGCTATTTCAATTAGATCGCGTCGATCGACAGCAAGTGTCGTCGCGCGTATGCGTATTACGAGGCGGAGGAGAAACTCGCCGCTCTTCGTAAGAAGGAACTGCAGATCGAAGCAGAACTTATAAAGAAGAAGCTCGCCGCTGACGTCGCCGCTGCAGAAGATGGTAGCAGCCCCGACGACGACGAGCCATCAGAACAGGTGGAGCAACGTGTCCGAGCCTGGCTAAGCGAACAGGGTCCCGAACCCGAAGAGGCTAGACAAGAGCCGACATCAATGGAAGAAAGAGAGACGCCGAAGCCAGAAGACATGCCACCGAAGGGAGCCCAGAAGACGAGGTTCGAGTGGCCGCAGCAACGCCGCCCACGCTCACCCACACCGCCCACGTCTAGGGCTAATGGAGTGGAACAACTTGCCGAAACATTGGATAAACTGCTAAACCAACGCCAGTCGCGCCACACTACGGAGTTGCCCATATTCTCGGGCGCTCCCACTGAATGGTTGCCATTCAAAGCAGCCATGGAAGACACCACTGCGTTCTACAAGCTCAAGCCGATCGAGAACTTAGCTCGTCTGAGAAGCTGCCTACGGGGAGAAGCAAGAGAAGCCGTGGCACCACTGCTGAGCGTCGCGACGCCGCCTGAACAAATTATGAAGACCTTGGAACAATGCTTCGGTCGACCCGAGGTTATGGTCGATCGCATGATGGAAGATCTGAAGAGGATACCGAGGCTCGGAGGTTCGGCGGCAGAACTCAACCGATTTGCAGTGAAGATTCAGAACATGGTAGCCATCCTGAGGAAGCTGAGGCACGGGTATCTCTTTAACCCGTTGCTCACGAGAGACATCCTCGAGAAGCTCAGCCCATACGAGAAGAGCAAGTGGTACGACTACGCAGAAGAGACGTCGCGCTTCAGGAACGAGCCCGATGTCGTCCTTCTCTCTGAATTCTTAATGAGAGAAGCGGACAGGGCGCTGCGCTACGGGTTCAGCACGGCACTGAAGAAGGAAACACCGCGTCCACCTCCTAACAAGAACGAAGCCCGAACGAGGAAGCCAGTCTTCGCGATAGCAGACGAGGGCAGGGATTCGCCGAGTCGCAGCCAGCCAAAGAGAATACGCGAGGAGTCAACGAAGTGCCCGATATGTGCCGAAGATCACGCTCTATTTCGCTGCGCTGCTTTCAAGAAACTGAGCATGCAAAAGAGATGGGACACGGTCAAAAAGGAAGGGCTGTGTTTCCGGTGCATACGAAGCAGGCACAGAAGATACAACTGCAGGGCGAAGCCGTGCGGCGTGAAGGGCTGCAACTTGCCTCATCATGCGCTGCTGCACGAAGACAGGTCCGGCGGCGCCCCACAGACAGAGGACGCCGTGATTACCGCATCGGTCACCTCCGACCGTGCGGTGAAACTTAAGATGAGAAGAATTCAAGTTGTCGGTCCACGGGGCGAAGCGGATATCTTCGCGCTGTTCGACGAGGGCTCGACAGTGACACTACTGGATGAAGACGTCGCGAAGGCTATCGGCGCAGACGGCCCACCGAAGGTGCTGAGAATGCATGGGATCAATGCCGAGAGAAGGGAAGAAAAAAGCCGACTCGTACAACTTGGCGTACGGGGTCACGACGGTACCAGATATGACGTCACTGCGAGAACCGTGGCCGGATTGAACCTACTTACTCAGTCCGTCCCGGAATCACTGTTTCGACTTGCTCACCTGCATGATCTCAAGAACGAAGAGATATGCTATGAAGACAAGAAACCCCAACTTCTCATCGGCACGGACAACTGGCAGCTCATTGTATCCAGGGAGCTGAGGATCGGCAAGAGAAACCAGCCTGCAGCCTCGAAGACGAAGCTTGGCTGGGTAATCCATGGAAGCATCCCCAGACGCCTCATAAAGCAGGAAGAACACGAGAACATCCTGCACGTGTCTACGATCGAGACCCGAGGCGAACGACTGGAGGAAATGGTGAAGAAACACTTCGAAATAGACGCACTGGGAATAGCGTCCAAGGCTAAGCTGAGCGACGAGGAGCAGCGAGCCATCGACCTCTTTGGCAGAACGGCCAAACGAACGGAAGACGGTCGATTCGAAGTGGGACTTCTGTGGCGCACGAACGGCGTCAAGCTACCTCTTAGCTACAATACTGCGCTAAAGAGGCTCAAGAACTTGGAACACAAGCTCAAGAAGAACCCCATGGACGAGGCGCAGTATCATGGACAGATGAAGAATCTCATAAGCAAGGGATATGCGGAAAAATGCGACGGGACAGAGGCCGGAAGTGACATCACATGGTACCTGCCGCACTTCCCGGTTAAAAACCCAAACAAGCCGGGCAAGTTGCGACTGGTTTTCGACGCAGCAGCGAGAACAAACGGCGTGAGCCTCAACGATCACTTGTTAGAGGGGCCTGACCTTCTGACCTCACTGCCGAAGATATTGTTCCGGTTCAGAGAGGAAGCCGTCGCTGTGAAGGCCGATATAGAGGAGATGTTTCTTCGTGTCAAGGTCAGGAAAGAAGACCAACCGGCCCAGCTGTTCCTGTGGAGAGAAGACGAAGGCGAACCGCCGTCCACATACAAGATGGTGGTAATGATCTTCGGAGCATCGTGTTCACCGTTCCTGGCACACTCAGCCCGGAATCGGAACGCGGAAGAGTTTGCCGAATCGCATCCCGAAGCTCATCGCGCTATCACCGAAGCCCACTACATGGATGACTACGTAGACAGCTATCCAGACCACCAGAAGGCCATGCAGACCGTGGAACAAGTGGACCAAATACATAGGAAAGGTGGCTTCCACTTACGAGGCTGGACGAGCAACGACCGGAGGGTGCTAGAGGGACTGCCTGAAGACCGCCTGGCCGAGGACACTACACAGCGTGTCACCAAAGACGAGCAGAAGACCTTGGGCATGCTATGGGACTCCCGAGGCGACAAACTAAGATTCAACACGTCGCTCTCCAGAGTCCATAAGGAGGTTCGCGAGCTACAGCGCGCACCGACAAAGAGAGAGGCCCTCAGCACGGTGATGAGCATCTACGACCCGCTGGGACTGCTGAGCTGCTACACGATCACCGCCAAAGTCATCCTACAAGGCTTGTGGCGTCAGAAGCTGGATTGGGACGAGTCGCTACCCGCTGAGTCAGCCCAAGATTTCGCCCGTTGGCTGACCGACATGGAGTACATCAGTCAGCTCGAGCTACCCCGGAGTTACAACGGGGGGAGTCCGACGAGAGGCCGACAGCTGCACGTGTTCTGCGACGCGAGTAAGGACGCATACGCCGCAGCCGTCTATTGGAGATTGGAACAAGAAAATGGGGAAGTACGAGTCGTGTTGGCCGCCGCCAAGGCCAAGGTGGCGCCGCTGAAGGCACAGACAATACCAAGGATGGAGCTACAGGCTGCCCTGGTCGGAGCGAGGCTGGGAAACGCAGTCGCAGCAGAACACAGGTGGAAAACGGACACGGTTTTCTACTGGATCGACGCACAAGTGGTTCTGTGTTGGATACAGAACGGCAGCCGCAAATACACACCGTACGTCGCGCATCGGCTAGGGGAGATTGCCGAGCTGACGTCCGTTCACCAGTGGAGATGGCTGAGCACGAAGAGCAACGTCGCCGACTTAGCCACCAGAACGGGCTACGTTCCGAAGAGCGACGAGGACCCTTGGTTCCGGGGGCCGGACTTCCTGCGCAGGCCGATGAACGAGTGGCCCGCGGAGAGTCCCGCTAGAATCGAAAATCAAGAAGAATACGTCGCCTTCCACACCACGGAGGCGAGCGAGCTGAGCTGTCTACCAGATGTGACGCGCTTTTCAAACTACGAGCGCCTCGTAAGATGCACGGCGATGGTCTTGCTGTTCGTCGAGAGGTGCCGAGATCGTCGGGCCCACCTCGACGTACGACACCTGGAGAGGGCCGAGAGGTTGTGGTATCAAAAATCACAACGAGACAGCTTCGCACAAGAAATCGAGAAGATGGCAAGTGGCAAGACGGTGCCTAGATGGAGCTCCTTGTACCGGCTCAACCCGGTGTACAAGGACGGGCTGCTCGTACTGGACGGAAGGATCAAAGCAGCGCAGGTGCCGGCCGAAATGAAAAACCCTATCATCCTGGATGGAAGACATCGCTTCACAAGGTTACTGGTGGCAAGGGAGCACGCCAGAGCGGGACACGGGAGCCGCGAGAGAGTCGTGAACGACCTCAGGCAGAAATTCTGGATATTGAAGGTGCGGCCGACGGTGCGTACTATCATGAGCCGATGTGCGTTCTGTCGGCTACGACGGGCACACCCGAGGACCCCGCCAACTGGAGACCTGCCAGCCGAGCGCCTGGGGGCGTTCCAGAGACCATTTTCGTACTGTGGTCTCGACTGCTTCGGCCCGATGACGGTCACCATCGGCCGACGTCACGAGAAGAGGTGGGGAGCTCTCTTCACATGTCTGACGACGCGGGCGGTCCACCTGGAGCTGGTGGCTTCGCTGTCGACGGACTCTGCACTGATGGCAATGAGAAGAATGGCTGCGCGGCGAGGATGGCCGGCAGTCATGTACAGCGACAATGGGACGAATTTTAGAGGCGCGGACGTCGAGCTGCGGCAGGCGTACGCCGAGTGGGCGCCGGCTATGGCTCAGCTGGGCCTCACTCATCGGATGCAGTGGAAGTTTACACCGCCCGGGGCGCCGAGTCAAGGAGGTGCCTGGGAAAGACTGGTGAGGTCGGTGAAAACCGCCCTGCTAGCCACGCTGAACGAGAAGTCGCCCAGGGAAGAGGTACTCCAGACACTGATGGCCGAGGCGGAGTACTCAGTGAACGCTCGACCGCTTGTGCACGTATCGGTGGACCCCAACGACCCGGAGGCGATTACACCGAATCATTTCCTCCTCGGGTCGTCCACCGGACTGCCGTACGTCGGACCGTGTGTGCCGGCGGACAAAAAAACATGGAGGGTCGCGCAAGCCCTTGCCGACGAGTTCTGGAGGCGCTGGGTGAAGGAATACCTTCCCACGCTCACACCACGCTACGGGGCCCCGCTGAGCAACCGAGTCCTTGTACCAGGGGACCTGGTTGTCGTGGTCGACCCGACGCTGCCGCGTAATACGTGGCCGCGGGGGGTCGTGCACCGAGTCTACCCCGGCCAGGACGGACAAGTGCGCTGTGCGGACGTTCGCACGCGCAGTGGCGTGTTCCGGAGGCCGACGTCGAAGCTGGCGGTGCTGGAGGAGGCGCCACAGTCGCAGTTGCGACCGCTGGCGGAGCAGACGGAGCCGGGAGCGGAGCGGACGACGCCGGGAACGGCGCCGGGCGCGGAACGAGCGTCGGAGCAGCCTACAGCGAGCACGGACAGCTCGCAGTCGCCGGAGCGGCCCGCAGCGAGTTCACACAGCTCGCATTCGCCGGAGCAGTCTGCGGCGGGCGCGGACGGCCCGCAGTCGCCGCCGGAGCAGCCTACAGCGAGCACGAGCAGCTCGCAGTCACCGGAGCAGTCCACGGCGGGATCGGCGAGCCCGCAGTCACCTGAGGAGGCTGCGTAGACCCTGGCTACTGCGCCGGGGGGAGGATGTTAAGGACAGCGGCCTCGTAACGAAAAACATGAGTGAATTTTAATGTGAACAATAAACGTGTAATTAAAACGGTACGTAAAACTAGAATAGTGGACACTCAGTGACTATATGTATAGATTTATATGGCATCAGTGTGGAAAAATAGTGTTAAAATGGTGTTTTATCAAGTGCGGGTTATTTTGATTATATATTTTTAACTAAAGCTAATTTTAACGTAGCTTCTTTTGATTTATATAAATAAACGTAGTACATAACGTGTAGTATAGCGCTTAAGGTTATATAATAAATGGTTAAGAAATTATTACGAAAACAGTGGTAAAAATGTACAACATTTCATATAAGTTGAACCTTAAAATGTAAATAACTTTTCTATAGAATAAGATGTTTAGTATATAAGGGTTTATATGTCTGGTTATGATAATAAAGTATTTCACACAACGCGTTTTGCTTCACCTGGCTCATGGAAAATGGGGAAAATTATGGAAAATAGCCGTATAGAGAGGTAAAAATGAAATGGAAGATCGGCCCGAAAGAGGCGTACGGGCGGGGCTCTCTATACGGCATTGCCATGAGCCAGGTAAGCGAATCGAAAAAGTGAAAAAACGTTCTCCTCAAATAAGTGTTTTATTATCGCCCCGGCTCTGCCCAAATCGGTGTAACCTTGCTATCTTCGAGTCTAATCTGAGCCGGCGGTTGAACCCCTGTGAATTTATACAGTCCTGTACAGTCCGGTTTTAGGGAACTTGAAGTGTCTGAACTTAGGTATCATTGGGTACATACAAGAAAGTTTGTATGTACCCAATGTTATTAAACTAAAAAAAATGCATGACTTACATCAGATCAATGCATTAGCAATAATAATTAACAACAATGAATATCATTCCATGCCTTAAATAATGTTTACAAGTGCCAAAAAAACTACTTAAAACGATATTTTTACTAACCTCAAAATTCGCACAACGCTCCACGACGAACGAATCGACACTGGCTGTTGGCACACCCTCCCCTCACTTCAGTTAAGGGACGTTTTGAAATACTTATTTTGCACTCAAATCTCATGCCAAAAACCACAAGTAACCACTACACTACAAAATACTTGTAGCCATTTTCGAGAAACCGATTATAATTTTATGTAAGTAATATAAATACAAGATGGTCTCGTTTAAAGTATAAGATTATAAATGTGAATGTGGGTTTATTTGTTTGCATTGACTCCAAAACCGCTGGATCAATTTTGATGAAATTTGGCCCGCACATTCAACATCTAGTATTATTATAAAGCTGGCCGTCTACCTCGCGCCTCGTTAGTCCTCAGCTCCCCGCGAAATATCAGGATATTTCGAAACGTTTAATAGGAACATCATTAGAGTATTAGAGTACGCAGAACAAAACTGAATAATACTGTAACTAGAATCTTTAACATAAAGCAAAGCTGCCACTTGCTAGGTTGCTGATGTCGCAAGTGTACCGAATGTTTAACTTCATTTAAAATTATATAAGTAGAATTTTGACTTTTTTTTTTAAATTGAAGCTGAAAACAATTTCAACTTTGTGATAGTGAAAATGTATGGTAGAAAATGATAGCTGTAAACTTGCATCTTACTTTTGTCTGAAAAACATTAAATTATCACAAAAATGTTTTTTACAGTTATTTTGCAGTCAGTGTAACAATATCTCTCACATTCACAAGAACGGTGCATGTCGGCTGTCGCCATGCCATTCCTTCGATGACTTCATTTTTGTTTTACGCCAGGGGTTTTGTTTTTTGTTTACAAACGCCACAACGCGTCGCGACGCAGTCCACACTCGCGATGTGATTGCTTCTCACTGTTTAAGCACCAATGTACAACTCGGTCAACATAAGTTGACACTTGCATTTTAGCCCCGTCTCTTTCACTCGCTTCTGTCATGACCGGAGAGTGAGAGAGATGGGGTAGTACTACTTGTGTTATTAATTATTATTACTCTTAAGTCTTAACTTGTATGTATTACCCAACTATTCTTACAATAGCAAAGAAAAAAGCTCCATGAACCTTCCGCTTTTACGCACTTACAGCTATACATATTTAGAGTTTGAGCACAGAGTAAAGAAAGAGGAACAGAATAAACAGCTACTATAGCTTTCGATTTGATTGCATTACTACAAGCATACTGTGTGCTTATGATTGTGTGGGAAAATTGTGGCCCGTTGAAGGGGGCGTCAAAATTTTCAAATTTGAATAAAGGAGATCATTTTTTTTGGGCCTTTTCTGAATGTGCCGGCCAACAAAAAATAATGGTACATGTATTTAGTACTAGTCATTTAGAGCAATAGTTAATATGGCAGCAAAGTTGTATGGTTACTATAAGTCAAATTATACAAGTTCTATGATTTGTCATTTTCATACATTGTCTTATTTCTGAAAGTGAGGAAAAATATAAAATAATGATAAATATTGCTAATGGATAAATAAATGGATAAATTGCTAATTTTGGATCGTTCTATGAAAGCTATTTCTTTGTACGTAAGTATATATTTTCTGTGGTGTGTGTTTCAGTGTGCGTGCGTGTGTCTGTGGCTTGATAGGCGCGGGGACCGGACGGTAGCTGCAGTTTTGTATAGCACCACTTCAGCGAATATTCGCAGCTGTACCTACCTCATGCTCAGTGCAGATATGACGTATAATATGTCGTAGGATAATTGGAAAATTAGGATCTTTAAGAAAACCCTAGGATTATTGCAAAGATCCGGAGTATTTTATTCTGAGATAAAGTTCCGCCATCTTCCTTACAATTTTCAGGACCTTCGAAAAAAACCAACTATACTAGGAATAGGGGAAACTTTAGTACTGATTGGCTGCTGCAAAGAGTGCGTTTAGAGCACCTTTATTCAGATTGGTCAAAGATCAGCAAGGTACCTATAGTTCTGACTTTAGACATCCAATTAGCGCGCACGACATTTATGGCGTCAGAGATTTTTCGCTATTATCCTAGTGAATTCGGGGTATTTGCGAAGATCCTGAAAATTGTTAGGAAGATGGCGAAATTTTATCTCAGAATCATATAGTCCGGAACTTTGCAAAGATCCTAATTTTCTAATTAACCTACAACACATACAACTTATGTATATTGTAATACAGCACACACTGCCTCCATCATACATAATATTATCTAGAAATAATTATCTAATAATATACTAACAAATCGCAGCCACTGCCGATTATGATAACAGTGTTAAGTAAGCACCTAATTATTCTTATTAATAGAACGGTTCATAATTATTTCAATTATAATAATATTATTATGAAAATATTAATTAAATAGATAAACAATTAATATTTGTAAATAAAATATAACATTAACACAACATAGTCGAAGATAGCAATGCGGCTTGAGGTAGGTTATGGACTATGGTGCATCGTGCATGGTCCATCCACATTGGTGTTGCGGGGCGAAATAACGCGTCTGCGCGTCGTGGCGAAGGCGTGGCTACATTTTACCGTGCACCACAATCTTTCTCAACAAAAAGTAACACCGGTGTGGACGCAACCTCACACCTCTACGGCTACGAGACGACATAGGTTCTTACTTCCTCGCGTCAACGCGGCAGGAGTCGTGCGTGGTGGGTACTAGGTACTGAGTTACTGACCTCGGGGTGCAGGTGCGTGTAGACGAGCGCGTGCGCGTGCAGGCGGCGGGCATCGAAGTGCTCGTCCATGGCGCTCAGCCGCTCGCCCGGCGAAGCATCGGCGCGGCGCGACTGCCGACAACACAACACTGAACTCCAGCAGTGGTCACCTCAACGATACCGCTTACAGCCCAATACTGTGATGCTCCTTAAATTAAGTGGCGCTTAAGTCGCATGGTGTCAAGTAGTGACAGCGACAGCCTGTGAATAGAGGGCTCCAAATTGTGAGGAGCGTTTCAGTATTCGGCCGTTAAACTATTGCCTATAGTATTGCGTATTGCCTACTGCCCACGGCCTGTCAATTGAAAGTAGATTCGTAGATATGCGGTTGCCACTTGCGATGCGATACACCTGTGTGGTTATGTCGCTTGTCGACCGACGACATAAATATCTCACTATCTCACGCTAGACAACGCTGTTACCTATGTGATATGTCGCTTCAGGTCGCGTCTACGTGCTGAAGGCGCTGACGTCTGCATTTAGATGTATTGCATGTTTATTATTATTAGTCAATAAGGTTCAAAATTAGTACACATCTGTCGGCGAATACATTCACGAGCAAGGAATGTATGAAACGCATATAGTTCCTGTGATATGAGCACTGCTTAAAGTCTATTGCTGTTTACCAGTAATATCCAAAAATCTTGCTTAATATCATCTAGAAATATCGAGATGTACGTAAAAGCTTTTTATAATTGTAACATCTAATTGTATTACCTACATTCTATGCAAATAAAAACTATATATCTATATATCTTATCCATCTATAAGTAGAATTGATCTCTGGCGGAGTCGGCAAAGAACTCGAAGCAGTAGAGTACGAGTAAAGCTTTTACGTTTATTACTTACTAGCCTTTGCCCACAGCTTCGTCCGCGTGGCACTCCCAACTTCGTGGCAAAAAACTTATTTAGCAAATGTACTTACCTACTGCAATAAAGTAATCGCACAGAGTCAAAATATATACTGTATAATAAATTTATAATGAAAGACGTAAAATATACTTAATGATAAATTTTTACTCTGTGCTATTATTATATTGATTCCAATATAATAATAGCACAGAGCTCCGTAATACATAAGGAACCCTTATAGTTTTGCTCTGTCCGTCCGTCTGCCTGTCTGTTTGTCTGTCTATCCGCGCTTTAAGCTAGTGTAATCATGAATATAAATGGATGAAAAATTAATATAGTTACAGATTGTGTATAGATTTCGGTTTTTGTCATCATAAAATAATAATAATTTTATATTTTAGGGGTGGCTCCTCATACATGTGAAGTGGGGATGACAAGTTGGCCTCCCCCCCTGGCATTTCTAAACTGTAGGAAATATAAACTTGTAAACTCCCATACTGACAGATAATGCTAAAAACTCTTTAGGAAAATTATTTTGTGTGAAATCGGACAATAACTTTTGAATTAATTAAAAGAATACCTATTGCGCGTTGATAGTTACGGGGGTTGCGTTCCTTAGACATGTCCTGACATATTCTTGGCTAGGTTATTTCGATTTATTTTCTAAATCCAAGTACCACGGAAAAGACCTAACATTTTTCGGGTTAATATATAGCCTATGACACTCAAAATATAATGTGGCTTTTTATTGGTAAAAGAATTTAAAAAATCGGTTGAAGTAGATCCAGAAATTACCCCTTACAATCTCGGTAAGTCACAAAGTCACAAAGAAACAAACTACCATTTTAAAATACTCTATAGGTAGTCCATAATCCAGATGTTAGCCACGACTTCGTACGTGAAAAAAAACCACGGGGAACCGTACTTTTTGCTGCCAATAAAAGTAGCCAGTGTCTTAATCCAGAGACTAAACTACTACCATATGAAATTTCTTAAAAATCCATTCAGTTGTTATTACGTGGAAGAGTAACGAATATTCATACATCCATTTTATATAAAACTTTCGCATTTATAATATGTTAAGGAAGGATATCTTCGTCGTCGTCTTTTAATGATTTCGAAAATCTTTTGATTAAGAAAATATTTGTAGGTATTAGGCGTTTAGATTTTGACCTTAAAAATATTTGGGATTGTGGTCAGCCATCCTAGTTGAATCCACGACCGGCGTTGCTTAACATGAGTTAGCGCAACGACGATAATAGAACTTCTCACTTATTGCTCCTGGTATTAATATACATCAATGATTAGGTAATACCTAAATATATAAATAAAGTTTCAGCCAGTTCAACTGATCAGTTATTCTTTAGGATTTTATATGTTGTATTCTTTAGACTGACATAACTTTTATATTTATGAACCGATTGAAATGAAACAAACATAAAATCTTAAGTGGAGTAAACCAAAACGCATTAGTGAAAACCCCATTCAAATCGGTTAAGCCGTTGACTTCGTTCGCGCAAAAACAAATATCGCAGGAACCGTACATTTTTCGCAATAAAAAGTAGCCTATGTCCAGAGTCTAAGCTATAACCATACTAAATTTCATCAAAATGCGTTCAGAAGATTCCGAGATTAGCGCCTTCAAACGTACAGATAAACAGACTTAAATTGTAAAAATCATGTTTTAGGTTCTACGTCATTCATAAAGCCCTAGTTTTTCTTATATATTATCTTCCATGAGCACAGACACACCACTGTGACTGCACTGTGCACTGTTTTCTTTTGTTACACCGCCGCCATACACATCATTAATCCTTCGAGCTGTTTCTGCAGCACAGGTGCCACGGTGGAACTCGTACTGAAAATAATACGATATTTCAAGTTTTCCATTTTGTGAACAGAGTGACGCAAAGAAAAAACCAAAAGAAGAAAAAACAAATGAACTACGGTTTTCGAAAAACAAATGCATGAGTAAATAGCAGTATAAATTTGAAATTGGAATTCCTAACCAAATAAGATATATTTGAGATCAATGTGGCCAGTACGACAAAACGCCAATTTCATATATAAGGAAATATTTATTATTATTAACACATTTTAAGAAAGTCATTAATACAAAAAAAGCCTCTAAAGTATTCTCTCTAAAAAAATTTTCTCACTCTCTCAGCACAACAAACTCAAGCGTTTTTAATGCCGGCTATCGGAGAGGGCGTGGTATTTCCCCAAATAAGAATTACCGATCTGTGGACCAAATAAACAATCACCAGTGGTGATAATGATTAGACACTACTGTAGTAGTCGGCGGAAAAAATTTAGCAGCCAGCATTAAATATATATTGTTATAGTGATGATGATGATCATAAATCTAATTTTGTCAGTAGCAAAATTTCTAATACATTGATATTGGTGTACAAAACTATGATGAGTACCTATGTCACCATAAAAATCTGTTGGTGTGTCGTAAGAAGATGGTGGTGATGATAATCATTACTGTGCGTGGCACATGCTTGCAATTCTTTAAACAATGCCGAAATTTCTAAACTTGTATCTTTGAAGACTGAGGAGTTTATGTCAGTGCTTTTGGATCTAGGGTACACCATGGCACAAAATTTGACTTAGTCGAAATCACTATAAATGTCCTCATAATTTTATATAGTTCTCTCGATTCCTCATGGATGCCATCATCAGGTCTCCACCTTGGGTGACTAATGGACCAATTTCGAATTATACTCTTTAAAACAAAAGAATTTTGAAAATACTTCGACAAACGGCAGAGTAATGTTCAAATATATACGTGTCGCTGTAAAAGACTATGAGAAGTGTCTATTATCATCATAATGTGATGGTGTATGGTGTGATGAACGCGGTGATTGATGATGATTTCTTTAATTGACATAGTGGCATATGCTTACAGTTCTTTAAACAAAGCCGAAATCCCCAAACATGTGTATCTAACGACTCAGGAGTTCTGTTCAGTTCTTTTGGATCCCGGGTATACCTTGGTGCAAAATCTTTATTTTTGGTAGTATATGCCTGGACTACTTCAGAAAAAGTCAAAATCACTATATGTGTCCATTTAAATTTCGAGGAGTTCCCTTGATTCCTAATGAATCCCATCATCAGGTCACCACTTTGGTGTCAGTAAGACCAATTAAGGATTATACCCTTTAGAGCACAAACAGAATTTCAAAATCGGTCCACAGGCGGTAGAGTAATCGTTTATCATACAAAAAAAAATAAAAAATATAAACAGCCGATTGTATAACCGCCTCCTTTTTTAGAAGTCGGTTAATTAAAATTTAAGTGGAGAGGAGTAACCAAAACGCATTATTGAAAACCGCATTCAAATCGGTTAAGCCGTTGACTTCGTACGTGCAAAAAAAATTATCGCAGCAACCGTACATTTTTCCGCGATAAAAAGTAGCCTATGTGTTAATCCAGAGTCTAAACTACTACCATACCAAATTTCATATTCAAAATCCGTTCAGTAGATTCTGAGCTTAGCGCGTACAAACGTACAGACAAACATAAAAAAAAATCATTGTTTTTGGTTCTATGTCGTTCATAAAACCTGTAATAGTTTTTTTTATATACCTATCATGTACAGACAGCGACCAGTTACAATTTTATTATATGTATAGATATTATCTTTACATAAATTACATAGATAAAGTAATTTATTAAGTTAAGTAATAAACGTAACAAAACGACTAGATTGATAGATATTTATGTAGTCTATATATTAATATTTATTAATTTATTACACATAAATACTATTAGGTCCTTACATATGAAATTGGCGTTTTGTCGTACTGGCCACTTTGATCTCAAATATATCTTCTTTGGTTAGGAATTCCAATTTCAAATTTATACCGCTATTTACTCATGCATTGGCGTTTCGAAAACCGTAATTCATTTGTATTTTCCTCTTTTGGTTTTTTCTTTGCGTCACTCTGTTTACAAAATGGAAAACAAGAAATATAGTATTATTTTCGAGTACGAGTTCCACCGTGGCACCTGTGCTGCAGAAACGGCTCGAAGGATTAATGATGTGTATGGTGGCGGTGGCGCAAACGAAAACACAGTACGTTTTTGGTTCCAACGTTTTCGTTCTGGAAATGTCGCCCTGCAGAACAAGCCCCGTGGACGGCCGGAGACCAATGTTAATAATGAAGAATTGAAGGCTATTGTGGAAGCGGATCTATCGCAAGCCACGTCCGAGTTAGCTGCAGGCTGCGGTGTTAGTGATAAAGCTGTTTTGATCCAATTGAAGCAAATTGGGAAGGTGAAAAAGCTTGAAAGATGGGTACCTCATGAATTGAGTGCAGCAAACTAACAAACCCGCGTCGACTACTGCGTTACATTACTCAACCGGCACGGCACACTAAAGAAGGGATTTTAAATCGAATCATTATCTGTGATGAGAAGTGGATCCTATACGATAATCGGAAATGCTCATCGCAATGGCCGAACCCTGGCGAACCAGCCAAAGCATGCCCCAAGCGAAAATTGCCTCAAAAATAGTTACTTGTGAGCGTTTGGTGGACTAGTGCCGGTGTCGTTCACTACAGGTTTTTTAAATGTGTCCAGACTATTACGGCAAATGTCTATTGCCAGCAACTGCAAATCATGATGGAAAAGCTAGCTGCTTAACAACCGAGGCTGCTTCAGGACAACGCTAGACCACACACTGCACAACAGACGGCTACCAAATTAGAGGAGCTTCAATTGGAATGTCTAAGACATCCACCGTACTCCCCGGACCTTGCTCCAACAGATTACCATATTCTCGAAATTTGGATAACATCTTGCAAGGGAAAAAATTCAACTCCGGTATGGGGCAGTCCAAAGCGCCTTCAAAGATTTTATTGATTCCTGTGTATTATGCTTAAAAAATCGACTTTATGTTCCTCCTTTACAAAACGCCAATTTAATATGTATTGACCTAATATGTATGTATCTATGTATATATTATCGTGGTTTAGTATATATTAAGTTTATGTAGAGTATGTAGGTGTATGTATTTGTAGTTAATTTCTTATATTTTATGTTCAGTTATCCTAAGTGTAGTGGTATACTGGTACTGGTAGACACTAAGGTTTTCTGGAAGAGATCGCTTCAAGCGATAAGACCGCCTTTGTCCACGCTCTGTCTAACCGTTTTTATGGCTAAGTCTATTATTTTGTAATTTGTGAGCAAAAAAGTGTTTAATTATTATTACATAAGTCGGGGGGTTTAAACTAATTTTTCCTTTTTCAATCGCGTTTTAACCGTCGTGGGTATAAATTATGGTACCTAGACATATGCACCTATTAAACCAAAACCCATAACTGAAAACCACATAAAAATCGAACGAGTAATTTTGGTTTTACGCACAAAAATATTTTTACTGCAGCCCCCTGGTGAGTTGTTATAGTCACACTTATCTATGAAAATGCACCAATTAAACCCAAACCATTACTGAAAACCGCATTAGTTCGGAATAATAGTATAGGAGATAAATGACAATAATGCAATTTTACTGCAGCACCCCTAGTGAGTTTTATCATTAAAACCTTTCTAAGAGCATTCCCAATCAAACCCATCTATAACTGTTAACCGCATCAATCACATCCGTCAAGCAGTGTATAACACCCCTCTTTTTACATCGGAGGTTAAAAAAGGGAAGCCGTCTATCGTCAGGCTTATCGTTGTGCAGTTCTTGTCGCTATGAGACAGTTTCGTCTATAGGATGTTTTGTTTCAAGTGTCCATAACATTATTCTGCAAATTTCAATCCAATAGTCTGTCTTAAGACTGTCGTGTCTTAAGACTCTTAAGTGAGCTTGCCCTAAACAAAGCGTTACGCTAAGAACTCACGGAGCGGTTTTTTCCCGCGCCCGCCGCGGACGTCAAACTGTGATTTTATTTCTTAACTCACGAGACGGTTACAATTATCGGTTATTATTACGGTTGAGATTATCGCCCGCAAACGTGGCGGGCGAAGATAGCAGGACGCGCGGTTGCAAAAAGGCAAGTACATTTACAATAGAAATTCTGAATTTCTCCTGACCGAACCGAACGCAAAGCGCGCGGGCGCAACCCGCCGAGGCTCGGGCAACCGCAGCCAGCGCGATTCTACTAGTTGCCCGCCCGCGCCGGTGCAGCGGGACCCGCGAACACCGCGGGTGTAAAACGCGCAGTGAGTTGTGCTTGAATTTTTTACATACATAACTGCATTCTACAGAAGTTGCGGGCCCGCAACCGCGGCGGGTGCGAGTGAAAACCGCTCCGTGAGTTCATAGCCTTACGGAGATCCCCGAAACCGACTTTGCCGACTAGTCGGAAAATTCAGGAATTTAAATTAATTTTAATTTTCAGTAGGAACAACGGTGCATCCGTTTCCGAGATGGAAGCGATTATAGAAAAAAATATGGCAATCCTCTATAGATACCAGCGATGCAAGATGCATCACTTTTAAGTGGACGACTTTTTCGTAATGAACCTGATTTTTCGACCGGATTAAGTCACCGCCGAATGCTTAATTCAGAATAGAGATGAAGAGTTTGTATGGGTAGATATTTATTTTTAGTCCAATTCAAAAACATTTACCTTTTATACCCAATTTGAAAAAAAAAAGGTTTTGTAAAGTTTGAAAAATGGTTGTTTATACCCAATTTTATTAGTTTTTGAGCAAAAGCTTTATCCTAATTTTTTAACGCAATCCCAGTTCTGCTTACCTAATTTGTTTAGTAGAGAGCATACGATCACAAACAATTGGCGATTGTACTCCATACAACATACCCATAGGCTACAACTACTATCCCATTCACAACAAAACTTTGGTTTCAGTTTTTCCGGTTATGTATAAAAATACCTATGTATGAAACATTCATGGGCAGGGGGTGGAATGTACAGTAGAGTTTGCGAAAGAAATTATTGCTTTATTGCCTAAGTAATTGCATATTTGTTCTATCACGGGGAAAAACTTGTTAAAAAGACCCAAAAAGTTTTTTTTTTATCTTTTAAGTACGTATATAATATGATTATTTTTTCTGACCTAGGTCCAAGTACCCACTCTAGGTAAAACTACTTCATAAATAGTTTATATGATTATTTCTAGATGATCTAAGTAAAAGAAAATTCTACAAAACATATAGGTACTCAAAGTGTTCTTCAATGTAGGTACTATGTAGGAACTTTCACTTTTACGAGTTAGTAGCAACATAATTTGGGCATTTAACGTGAAGCGGACAACCAAAAAAATATTAGGTCGTGAATTTTTATTTAAATACTCTAGTCAGTTATACTTCTAGTAGACGTGGATGTGTACACAGAACGTTTTTTTTCGTATCATGCTTTATTGCTGAGTAATGAGCTTTTAAAAAATCACTAGGAGTGAAGTCCGTTATTTTTGGATGCTTAATATTTTCATCAATTAATTTGTAACAAAAACCAAAATGTATTGTTTCTTATAGTTAAAAAGATGGAATTTTTTAATTTTTTATCGAAATCTAAATTTGAATTTTTTGCGTATAGTAAATGCGTGATCGCTAATAGTTTAAAACTTAGAGCATATAGAGTACATACACATAGCTATGAGCACTTTTTAAGCAATCGGGTTTCTAAGCAATGCTAAAATACTAAGCTACTAACATTTTATTTGTTCATTCTAACATGAAAAAATAAAAAAATAAACGTTTTTTTTTAAATATAATTAAAATTACAAATATACGCAATTGTTACAATAAATAATAACAAGTTCATACAAAAGAGTAATTTCAAAAACGATGTGTGATATGATATATACGACTGTGAAATCACACCAGTAGGTAACGCCATCTCGTAACTATAATGAACCGGCCAAGTGCGAGTCGGACTCGCTCACGTAGGGTTCCGTACCATTATACGAATATTTTACTTACTATTTCGTTATTTTTGTACGAAGTTTTCCAAGAAAGCGCATTTTACAAGTTAAGTATCTATAACTCTTGAATTAAGAAACTTATATGAGTCTTCCTAGTTTTCCTTCAAAGTTGGACATGCAAAGTGAAAAATGAAAGCACATGGACTACCATTATGAATTTTTTCAAATTTTTCGAGCCAGCTGTTTAGCTTTTAGAGGGTTTAGATTTTTTTAACAAAAAAAGGGCTTTAAATGTGTATCTCGTAAACGGATATCTAAATCAAAAAATCGTCTCAGAAACTCATAATGTTTATATGTCCTATCTAATGATACCCCACACTATGGGGTAGACCCGAGAAAAAAGAATCAACTTTAATGTTGGGGGAAAAAAATCGTTTTTCGTGACTTTATTTTAGCACTTCAACGACTTGGTAAACATGTTTGTTTACCAAGTCGTTGAAGTGCTAAAATATTTATCCATCCTATTTATCCATTATCCATGCTGTTTCATCTTTCTAGCTCTCACCGTTTGGACGGTAGTCCGAAAATGGACGGACACGAAACTTATAGTTTTTAGGGTTCCGACACGTGAACTACAGAACCCTAAAAAGTGTCACTAAGAAATTCAACACTACTTGTCGTTACTTGCTGGAAAGATACAGCTACTATCTATCTGTATCGGTATTACATTATTTATATTGAGATATTAAGTAGGAGTCCTTTATTTTTAGTTTAATCTTTGACCGCTCATCAAATACACGTGTTACTATTTCTCTAAGTCCACTCTAAGTCTTAAACTATTAGCGGTCACTTTTTGTTTTTTGTGAAAAATTAGTACATTTAAAGCCTTAATTTAAGGTTAAAATAATTAAAAATAAAAACGTTCCAAGTTACTCAAATATCGATTTGAAATGTTCACTTCCGGTTTACTATATGCAAAAAAAATCAAATTTAGAATTCAATAAAAAATTAAAAATATGTTTTAATAATTATAAGAAACAATACTTTTTGGCTTTTGTTACAAATTAATTGATTAAAATATTAAGCATCCAAAAATAACGGACTTCACTGTTAGTAATTTAAAATCTCATAACTCAGCAATAAAGCATGATACGAAAAAAACATTGTGTGTCCATGGTCACATCCGCGTCTACTACAAGTATTAACTGACCAGAGTATCAACAAAATTCTCGAACTCATTTTTTTTTGTAGTCCGCTTGACGTGAAATGCCCCAACAGATAGTTACCTATAGATCCTTGAGGACTTAGGTCCTAGGTTGACCTATACTCGACACTGTCTATCAAATGCCTAGATGATTAATTGGGAGGTATATCGTTGTTTTCAGAATTAAGCTGACACTGAAAGATTATTACTAATAACATACAAATTACAACAATAATATATTGTACGAATTCCCATCGCTAAAAGTTTTTTTTTAAATATGGTTTTAAACGCTTCTAAAGATTACAGCAATATATCAAGTTTATGTTGCTCGGCTACACTTTTATAGAGCAATAATACTGTTAATAGTCGCATTAGCTTCTAATTCACAATTACTCACCGGCGGATTTATGGCCCGGGAAAGTAAAGTTCGAACACTGGCACTGGTAAACTTTGGCACTGACACAATCACTGTCGCGTTCGGCGGTCGGCGCGCGTGTCGGGCGCGGGCTGTCGGAAGCGCGGCACGACGCGAGTCCGCTCTGGGGCGGGCGGAGCCGGAGTGAGCGACGTGCGGGCTGCGGCGCGCGACACCACCAGTACCACACCACGGTCTGACACCACGCACCATCACACTACCCACCGTTAGCCAGAAACCCACCACCAAAGCCGGATCCGACGGCCACCAGATTTTTTGAAAAATCATTTTCATTAAGGAAAACGTAAAATCACCGGCCTCGAGGGGGGAAATCGGCGCTGTGATTGGCCGAGACGGCGCGGCCGACGCCAATGGCGTGTGAAGGAGGAGTTTGTGGCATGAAATTCGGCGAGACGAGACGAGACGCCTCCCTGAGCCTAATCTAGTGCACACGTAAGACGCTGGCATTCCGCATTCGGCTAGGAGGACTGTGCCCTTCAGAGTCAGTAGTCCAAGCACGAACAGTTTGCGAAAAAGTATTCGTATAACCAAGGACTGAAAATTGTATAAAAATATTATGGTTTTTGGCGCTGTTATCAACGCCTATACAATTTTCATTCGATAACGATACGAATACTTTTTCGCAAATTGTTAGTGTTTGGGCTATAGAAGTAGGAACTCAGCAGTTTGCATTGAATTCGCTCCTAAACAACTGTATAATAACTAAAAAGAACCCACAAAAACATTACCTAAATGAAAAAAGCCAAGTATTTCCTGTGCAAAAAGTTATGAGATGTCGTAGAGACCAAGTGAAATTCAAGATAGTCCAGTTAATTAGTTACTCATAAAAATTTGTAACCGTATGTGATTTTTTTTAATACCTAATTTATAATTAAATAGTGACTTGACAATGAGCACTTAAAGAATTAAATGTCCGGTAGCGGTATTCATATTTTAAGATAGATAATATAGATAGATTAGACCCAAGCAAGTCACTGACAAACCTGGAAAAGCATTTCGATGTTATCACTATGCCAATAAGGGTTCAATAGTGGTACAAAAAACACATTTATTTTTGTAGGTTACCCGAAGACCAAGGAATTTGGGGTTTTAAGGACCGTGAACGCACTTATAATTTCTCCGGTGTTGCGAATGTCTTAATGCGGGAGTAATTGCTTACTATCAGGCGGTCCATTTGCTGGTTTCTAGATCAATTCCATAAATAAAATGATTACTGGCCGTGGACACCCGCAACACCAGAGGAACCACAAGTGCGTCCTCGAATCAATTACTAGATCCGTCCGGTTGTCTTTCCTAGATCCGTCCAGTTGGGGTGAATATTAATTGCGATATTTCCCAGTCCTCTCTAGATGGTATGAGAATCAAGAAGCTATACCAAGTTTTCATACCATCTATGCACCTTGATCATGGCGTCTGATGGCTCTCTAGAAGAGACTGTTGCAGCTATCCAAGTTTGTAGGTATATCCATGTAAGGTGGAAGCCCATTTCGTCCTGCCTGCTGTCCTGGCACTGACAACCGTGCTAAAATTTCCTAGTATCCTCAGTGCTAAGTATCTGTCTTATGTTATGGTATGTAACATTGGTGTTTTTTGGGATTAAAGTCTTTGGCAAATATAAAAAAACATATTATTATGACCAAGAACAGAAAAATATAGAAACTCAAGATATGCAGTCTACGGCGGAGCGGTCGGACGCTTACTGAAGTACCTGTAAACCGAATCAATCAAAATACATATAAATGGTTTAATATTTGATTTAACCGAAACAAACAGCCTTTTTTTACTAAATTACACCTTTTATGATATTATATCGAAAACTAGATCTGATACAAATTAAAATCTGAGTGCAGAATACAGCTGCTGTTTTATGACAACAAATTCGAATAACCAACATATTAGTTTTTTTTTCAAATTGTTATACTCTTTCTAAGAAATTAGATTTTTTTATATTCGAAAAATTGAATTTAACAGTGCCTCATGATAATTAATCAATTGTTTTGTTACTTATCGTGAAAAATATGAGTTTTTTTTTATAGGATCTTGTTGCAAATTACAAAATAATTAGTGAAGGTTATTGATCTCTATTTTATTTTTGACCTGTGTAATTGTAAAGTCTGTAAATGTGAAATATTATCACATTATTATGTTGATTTTGATATCTTAGTTACATAAATTTTTAATTAATTTTGCCTAAGAAAACTAAGATTTCAAGTTACTACTACTTAGTTTGGTACGAAATTGAAATAATTTAATTTTTAACTATGTATTTTCTCATAGACAATCCACATTAATGACACATATTAGCTTTCTAAATGTTTTGTTCAATTCTAATATTAATATCGGAATTCCGATATTGACATATAATATTGAAACTCAATATCGGAATTGAATACCGTCGATATTGCATGCCCTAGTCCCGAAGTATCTGCTATAACCTAAAATGACCTACCACTTCTCAATTTATGAGATTTGTTATACATACGAGTATAAATAACGATTACAAAGTTATCAGTGAACTTGTATTCATACATTTTGTTCCTGTGAATTCATAAAATGAAAAATTCCAAAAATCTTTTTTTTTTTGTATTTTTACTCTTTCGATATTTTTCCTTTATATTTAGCTAATAACCTAGCCTGACAGCAAAGTTGAAATTTCTAAGTCTGCTAGAAGTATGCTTGATATCTCCTAAACTATACACTCGATTTTTATGAAATTAAAAACAAAAGTTTGTGCCGCTAGCTTTGTTTCTAACGAAAATATGGGGCACTAAAAAGCCGCGAAATGCTTCTTGAAAAGTTACGGCCGCTTATACATGGCGATAGCGCTACCAGCGGGCTTAGCATGGCGATCCGAAGAAATTAATAGCTATATTTTTAAAAGGCATGTATTTAAACTTGCGACAAAACAATCACATTTTGGACAAAATAATCACTCAAACCGACCATTGAATACTAAATTACTAAGTTGGCGAAAGAATATAAGGAACAAAACAATTCAAATCTGGTGATAAATAATACCAGTTTTTTTCACTGACTATTCCAAACTGGAAGACAGATATTATTTTAGCGAACAAATAACCACCTTGGCGACAATATGAGGGTACACATTTTATTTAAGAATAGGCATATATATTTTCCCTGATGTAGGTAATTCAAAAAACATAATAAGCATCAAAACGAGCGCACATAAAAAAACGTAAAGGAGCGTACACAATTCCCATTTTTAATTTTTCTCGCTTTCGGGGGGTGTAGATATTGTGTAGATTCATTTAGAAGTTTAAAAATGGCGGATATTTATTTTTCGTAAAGTTGATATGGGTGTCGTTTACTAGGTTTTTGGGGGTGCTGGATTCGAAAATGACATTCATTTTAAAATTCTAATATGGCGGACATAATTCATTTTATAAAAAATTATATGGGTATCCTTTTGTTGGTTTCTGGGGGTGCTTATCACAAAAAGTCATCCATTTTGAATTTCCATGATAATAGACATTAAAAAAAATTATATAGGTGTCCTTTTCTAGGTTTCTGGAGTCACTGATTACAGGAATTTGTATGTGATTTATACAGCGCCACCTATATCAAATCACATACAAATTCTTAGTAAACGCCAAACGCGCTCACGATCGAATGCGAAGTGAAAATTCACATTTAGCACTCTGAATACAAAAATTATATCCATTTTGAATTTCAAAGACAGTGGACATTTATTTTTAATAAAATGAATCTAAGTGTCTTTTTCTAACTTTAGGGGATGTTGATTACAAAAAAACACATTTATTTTGAAATTTCAAAATGTCGGATATATTTAAGTTTCTGTAGAATTCTTCTATCTCAAAAACGTACTACCCTACTGTAAAAATAATGAAATTTTCCTCTCCCTTAGTAACCCCACAACCACATATTTTCATCATGATGGGAGAAAAATAAATTTGAAAATCCTAAATTTTCCAACATTTCTATAGCTTTATATAATACATTGCTCGTAACTCAAAGTAGGCAATGCCATATTTATTTCTAAAATCGATTCTATCTCGGAAATAGTGCATCCTTAAAAAAATATGAAAATTTCCTCACCCTCAGTAACCTCGCAATTGCATATTTTTGACGGAGAAAAAGGAATTTGAAAATCATGAATTTTCCAATTATACATCGCTCTAATTACATAATCTTTAGCTTTATACATCGCTCGTATCTCAATGTAGAGCATTTACATTATTTTTATAAAATTTCTTCTAACTCAGAAACGGTGCATCCTACTGAAAAAAAAATGAAAAATTCCTTCCCTTTAAAAATCTCAAAACACATATTTTCTTCATTATGGGAGAAAAAGAACTTTGAAAATCCTGAATTGTCGAACATTTCTATAGCTTTATACATCATTCGTATCTAAAAGTAGAGCATTGTTATATTTATTTTTTATAATCGTATTTTCTACGTATTTTCTTTATTAATTTTTTTGTTTTTGAAAATTCGGAATTTCCAAAAATTTCTTTAGCTTACATAGCTGGTACCTCGAACTACATAATATCATACTCTGTTAACCTTAAACTGCTGACGTGGGGGCCGCTCAGGCCTAGCTACAGTAATAATATCTAATTACTACCCTCCCCCGCGCGCGACGTTTACCCCGCTTCAAGTATCTTTGAATCTAGTGATACAGAAGACGTGGAAGGAGCTTTATGATCGTTGCACATAAATTCTGTAAGTAAATTCATTTTGAATTCTTTCTTGGGCCTCTCAGACCTCACGTCAGTATTTATGTGACTATTTCGGAATATTTGTGGTTTCAGTTTTTTGTTTACTTTTCAGTTTTTGAATAAGTAGTGTAAAATGGAACCTGAGTACATATTCTGGAAGGAAACGGACGATGAATACGAAGGTGATTCGCGTTTGTCGAAAACGAAAGGACAAAAAAAGTTTGCCATGACTGCTTCTAATTACAAGCTTTTCTAAAGATTTGGTGCCTTGCAATTTTATATTCCTTGATTAGTTCCTACTGTTAATTATATATACAGTTAATTAGAGATATTACTGATTTTTTATGATATATAATATAAGTATTTTTGGTTTTGTTGATTTTTGTAAGAATTTGGACTGATTTCTAATCTCAAGTGTTTTTGCCAAAAATTTTTAGCTAATTGTTTTAATTGTCTAATTTAGGGTTCTTTACAGTAAAAAATAATTAAAATCAATCTTATATTATTTAAATATATTCAAGTTAATAAATAATTAAATTATATATTCAAGTTAATTAATAGATCTTTCATAAATTTCTAATATAAGCATTTGAAATAGCAGGCCGCTCAGGCCCCCACATCGAAACTATGTAAATAAAATCACGTCAGTAGTTAAAGATTAATAATCATCAATATTAATCAGCATCCGCAACAACTTTAATTAGTACTCATGTAATTTTTACGAAGAATGAAAATTCTCCATTTTTTAAATTGAAATTAGATGACAATTTTATAATCAGCACTCCCATAAACCTGGAAAAGAACACCCATGTGAATTTGAATGAAAAAAAATTACGCCATTTTGGAATTTCATAATGGATTTAATTTTCATATTATTCTACAACCCAAAAACCTTGAAAACAACACCCATACCAAAGTAAAACAAACTCCAATAGTATCCAAAAATTCCATTTTCCGTAGTCTGCAAATTGAATTTTCAGCAGCCATTAATTTATCGACCCAATATGCCCCCTTACTCCCGACACAATCGAGAATCGATCTCAAATAGCTTTTGATACTCCCGACACCTACACTAGCGCACGATCGTGCGGTGGCTCAATTTGTAACTAACCTGGATCGAGAAGTTCGTTAGATCGTAACTTTTGGTACTCCCGACGAAATCAATCGACTGAGAATTGAATGGCAGGATCGAAAACAAACGACAAATTACACCTTAACTAAGAGGTCTCATTTACAGTATCGAGTTTGCTTATTTTAGTGTATTTGAACTAAATTACGTGATTTTTACTGTAGTATTGCAGCATTATTTAATATTATTGAAGGAGCTAATAGAATACGCATTCGAGAAATGCAAAATTTACGAATATTCACCAACTTCAAGGATTATATAATTTATTAACATTAGCAATGGACATGGATTATGAGGAGTTTCAATGCAATTATCGCCTTAAAAATTATTTATTTGACATAATATGAGTTGCAGATTGATTATGAGGAGTTTCAATGCAATTATCGCCTTAAAAATTATTATTTTGACATAATATGAGTTGCAGATTTAACTACTCATATAAAGAAACCGACACACTGAAATTATATCACCGTTCTGTGTAAAGCTTACGCATTTGTTTACACATTTGGCCGCTAATTAATGTATTCTATTTTCACTTATGACAGGGACTGAGACAAATAAATTCTACTTAATAATATGATCTATATTAACGTATCATATGAAGACTTTGTTTGGCCCAATCTGTCTTTGAATAAACAAAGTCAATAAATAGTTATAAAAAGCCGTATGTTGACATTGTTACTATGCTCGGGTTTCTAAATAAAAACACCAAACACGAATTTGTTAATAAATCATTTACATTAAATATACCACTTACATTTTCACCAAAATTAACAATTAACTACCTTTTTACAATACTATCAAATACCTATTTATGGTCAGTTATTGTAGTTATTGAATGTGTTTTGTGCACAGCACTTGAGTTTTTCTGACAAAATAAATCAAAATATGACAGACATTTGATAGAATGTCAAAGATTTTAAACGGGAATTCGAAACTATTATTTACTGTCATAGTTTTTTTAGAAAAATAACCTTTAAAAACCTACCATTGCATGAGATTGAGGCTATTTAATTTGAATAAACATACACAAAATGTTATTTATAGTGAAAAATGTATAATTTTTCCATATTTTTATCAATCTTCGCCAGAGACTACGGCACTCAGCTGTAACTTGTTTACACTGTGGACGTGACGTCAGCAACCGGATACAGCTAACGACGCTGATAAGACACGATCTCAACGCGATCTTAATTTCGATTCGATTTTGTTCGGGAGTACGCATCAGGATCGTAACTGAATCAAAATCGACATCGGATCAGACTCGTAAACCAAAATCGTATCAGTTTCGGGAGTAAGGCCCCTGGTTTTGCTCACATCGTATAATAGTCACATACTCGAAAATTAAGTCGCCAACTTATAAATTTCGGTGCCAATTTGGATTAAATTTCACCACTTTTTATCTGCTGATTTTTGTATTTTTTGTCACCTAAATGCTTTCGCCAGTTCAGTAAGTTAGTCGCCAATATATTAATTCGCTGCCAAATTCACTAATACAGTACGCTGATGTGTAGTCGCCAACTTATATTTTGTTCGCAAGATTAATTACTTATATCCCTTTTTAAAATGGCTGCAGGCAAATCTTCTGTCAAAAATGATCAAATTTTCAGAGAAAATGACTGAACGTAAAGAAACGATTTGTCCGCCATGATGTTAAGTAGTTGACATTATTGTAAGACTATTTGACATTGAAATATAAAAAAGATTCTACTTTAGCTGCAAAAGAGGCCATTTGGTGTGATCATGCTCGGGAAATAGTAGAAATGTTGTTTTTCATAACTACGATGCATCGACCTTGCTGCCTTACAATAAGACCTATTTTGCTTCGAATGGTATTAATGTTTCTTCAATCTGTCATTTTGTCGATTCTACGGTGTTTCTAGGGTGCGCATGCTAAGCCTGCAGATACAATATCACGGCGAAACACAGACTACGTCCTATTATCCCGCCAAAATGAAGTGTTCTTTTTGCGCACGCAGGATTTCTTTTTGCGCATAGCAAGTCGCCGGAAACATCTCGTTAGATAATAAACTTCTTGTTATTACCGTTTTACTGTGGTGTAGTTTATGTAAAAATGCAAAAAAAATATTTTTAAAAATATAGAAACCGACTTCCAAAGTAAAAGCAATAACATTCTTAAAAACTGAAGTCAATTTGAACGCGAGTTCTTTAAAATATTATTTGTATGTATAAGGACGTAGTTGTGTTAAAATGAATGTTTTTTATCACAGGATTTATACAATTATTTGGGTTGGTACCGACTTCATAAATAAGAAAATTGAGTAGAAAAATAGTAACATTTTAGCAGAATTTAAAAGGCTATTTCGACAATATGAATTATTTCATACTTTTTAATGATTTTATGAATGGTATTGCTTTCACTTTGGAAGGCGGTTTCTCTATTTTTTTTTTATTTTTTTTTTCTTTACAGTGATATTATAATATTATTAACTATTATTACTAGTTACCGAGATTTGTTCGGATTTTTAGTAGGACGATAAAATATTTAAAAATATAAG